>VTPC01090298.1:236771-279674 GCA_011009095.1 Ignelater luminosus
CCACCCCGATAATCCAACAAAATGGTTCATCGTGGGATACCAGCTATAAATAAATAAACACCAATTAAGAATTATATGGTGCATACCGCAGTCTCTATGAATGAATAGAGATTCTCCCCCTAAACTAGGGTTAAATGCATTCGAGATTCTCCTCCCTTGTTAATATTGCCAACGACGCAACAACCGGAGAACCAAGCAAACGCAGACATAGCTCGTTACTCACGTTCGTGCAAACTGCAGTTTCATATTTATAGATGGGAAATGAGCCATGTAAACATGGCAGCCGCAATATCTGCATCAGTAACATCAAAACATTTACTAAATTGCGCAACAGTACCGGGATTACTTTGATAACACATAATTGAAGAGATACAAGTTAACACTGCTAAGTAGTTCTAACATTGTTAATATAATTGCATGGACGCATTTAGCAGAAATTAACTACCCCCCTTTGTTGTTTATAAACCGCAAAGCTGTTGTGGTCTCTATACTTTGAAAGGATTAAACCTTAGCAGCGGAGTAAGAAATATTTCAAGGGTTTGGGTTATCTTGAATGTTTGAGACAAACTACACGTAATACATACACATTACGTTCTATCAAAATCCAAACTCTGCTTCATAAAATAAATTAAGCCTAATCAAATTTTAAAGTTGCAAAGTAAACTTACGTATAAAATTAATTAATCCGAGGGATTTATCTAAACAAGTGTAATCCCGACATATCTGACGTCGCGTCGCAGAAAGACAAGCAACAACGAAAATCGGATGTGACCTCAAGACTAAACCATTAAAATCGCAATATTTCAAATGGGACATTAGCCGAGATTGCTCGAGAGACAAGAGAAAACTACAATTGTAGCGCCATGATCGCATCCAATTTTACAACACGTGACGCAGTTCGTCGGTCTGAGAGAACACATTTCCATAGCGTTTATGTACCCTAATACATCTCTAATGGTTTCCCGATAGACAGGTGTGGTCGCTCCGGGGCCAGTCGGAAATTCGGAGATGAAACTGCAAGGTACGGACGGGATAACTGCGACAATTCCACGAGGATCCCATTATTGTAAAGATCAGCCTCGCATCTTTTATTTCACAGCGATAAATTGCTCCCTCTTCAATTTGCAATGAAAAAGTGGACGTGAAACGTAAAAAAAGCAAAATTCACCATTGCCAAGTACCTGGCAGGTAATGAAGTTGGAGCAAAAGACCTCATCCCGTTTTTAACTTTTCTATTTGGATGAAGATTGGTCAGTTAGGGGACCGGAAATGAGCTTTCGTTCGACTCCCGCTGTGAATAAAGCGTATTTCATAACGAGTGTCGTTTATTGCCGGCGAAGGTGGTAAGCACAATGTTACAAGATGTGAAACAAACTGAATTATCACATTGTCAGAAGCAATTTCGGATAGGTACGTACTTGCTTGTTGGTAAATCACATAAAAAGACAATGTAATGATTTTTATTTCTCGACGTGTTGCCTCGTCTAAAGAAATCATCTTTTGTTTTTGTTTTTAAAATCACATCCAGTAACTTATTTTATATCGAGTATAAATCATGATAATTATATTTTTATGTTGCCCTAATTCTAAAGTCACATTTTACAGTTACCAGAAATAGTAGTTGTTTATCAAATTTTTTAAGATATCAATTAGTAGGTATCAGTACAAAATTAATTTTTCCTTAAAGAGTATAGCATTAAATGAAGTTTAAGAAAATAATAGGCGGTTTTGGAGGTTCTAGAATGCAGAATGCCTCCATCATATAGGAGACAAGCGTGGGAGGACGCAGAAGAAGCTTAATGAAGGACAAAAAGGTCTCTTAAAATGATCAATGGAGGGCACAGCCTGACCTGTTCGTAATAAAACTGACTGCAATTAATGCTGGTCAAAGGTGGCCACACATTTTTTTGCTTCAAGAGGATTAAGAAAAGAGTAGCTACAGGGAGTACTTGGGAGATGGCGCTGGGACAGCTATAGTTTTTCCTTCTTCCTTTGATCAGCTTTACATTTCATTTAATCTTTCTCATCCTACATTAAACTTTTTTCAATAAATTGTAATATTTAATTAATACTTTAATTAATAATAATTAATAATACTCATTCAAAGTCGGGCTTTGCTTCTCGTCAACCTTCTTAAAAAAAGTAAATACAAACTTGACTGCAATTCCCATCAAGCTATCTGTGGTGATCCAAGATCGGGCTTCACCGTCAATAAATATTCATCAGAGTTCCGTACCAGGACCAGGCTGCCTCACTGTCTGAGGTGGACCCTGACGTAATGACGTTTAAATCCTCCAAAACTGGCAACAACAACATATTTCTGTCTCAACGTCATCAATCACAAAAAAATCCTAACAATAAAATTAACGAGCTAATCACGCCAGATCATTTCCGCTTGTTCCCCACGTTCTAAACTGTTGCGCAATTTTTCTAAAAATATTATAATGCATGTTATGTAACAGAATTAAGTTGTTAACATGAATGCAGATATTATATGTTAGACTGTTTCTTAGTGTCTACATTCCACTATTACTCAAAATGGCATTCGAATCTGATATCAGCACAATAATTTATTAATAACACTGATAAAATAATTCCCTTATTAAAGTAAATTCGGGATTCGTAAAACACATGACCAAGACCACCGGCTGGAGTTAGCTATCTTTATAAAGTCAAAATCAAAACCTTACAGTAGAAATTCGTTTACTGACAGGGTACTTTTAATCTTTGATACTCAATAGGTGACCTAGAAACGTTATACAGCGTTTTTAAAATGTCCACTAGGACAATCACAAATAATACTGTGAGAACAGCTACTGACACGATTACTTTTTATGTTGCTCTGTTAAGACTTATTAAACAAGTCATCAATAGACCAAACTAGGTAGCTAATTTTGTTCTGGCTCCAAGAATAAATTACAATGGTTTCTTGATTTAAATTAGTGGTTTTCAAACTCTACTCCGCAGCATACGTATGTATTCAGTGACAACAAGAGCTATTCAAGACAATTTTCAATTGTTTTTCCCGCTTATTTAAAAAAATGAGGTTGATGATGTTATTCGAAACCGAAACGTTGTACAGGAAGTTTGTTATCGTATTTTAATAGAAAACAAAAAGTGGTAATGGAAAAGTGGTTTTAGTTTTCCGATATCTCATCAAATAAAAAAAACAAAAAATAATGAAAATCAAGAAATCTATTTTTTTTAAATATCTCTGAAACTATCCAAGATATCTAAATTTTGCAAACGCCAACAAAAAGGTCCTATAAATAGCCAACTTTCATCCCATTTAACCGATGCTGTATCTCCTACCGTTTCCAAGATCCCCATGCTGTGCATCCTTATCTTGAACACACTGTATAGTATCTAAGTTAAAGATGTCCGTTGTTGTTTTTCTAATTTTTCGAAAACGATTCGTCACTACATACTACTAACTTTGAGAAGCTTTACACAAACTTTTATTTTACCAACTGGTATGATCCATGTGGAGTTATAGAATGGGAAACGCACATGCCTTAAACGGCCCTACTATGGGTGCGTTTGCCATCGCGCTCAGAGAATATTGTGTACATCGAAAGCGTTTGCCATCGTGCTCGCAGATCAGATAAAATCGAGCATTCTCAATGTGCTCGAAGTACTGCAACGGGCAGCCGTGAGCATTGTAAACCAGGCATGCGCATTGCCACCGTCATCAGCTGTTTATCAGTTCATCAGCGAAGAAATTAGCTCCATTTCTAACCTTAATAATTTTTCTGCGTTGTTATAACATGCTTTTGCATTTGGTGTATTTTTTTGTGTAAAGCTACCCCTTATATTTGAAAACAAGCTCTACACTGGTTTGTTTATTGCTTGGTTTAACTGTACTATGATCAACTGATCGCAAACTTCTCCAAATTCGTTTGGTATCGTTTAATGTGAAACCGGTCACGTGATCAATATCCTTATCCGTCTCCTCTAATCTCCGAGCGCGATGGCAAACGCACCCTATGTTAGTCGAGATAAATAATTTTTTGTTTTCAAGTAACATCGGATTTCTTGTGTTTCCTAATCTCAGGAATAACATGGAATATCAACGCAATATTTCTAGCGTGGTCAGGACTACAGAGTGATCAAAAAATATTTCCACCGACAAACCCATTTTTATTATTAATCACCCAGCCTTATACAGATCCCTAATATTAGATGTAATGATCAGACTTAATTAATGGGATGAAATATGATACCATATGCAAGATTTTCTCTCGAATCGATTGATTGAAAAAAAATACATTCTTGTGCAAAAATTGAAAGTGCAGGCGCCACATACGTAATTATAAGAATTTTGTAATTTCGTAAAATTGTATCTCCCGACCGTTCATATACGTTCTATAAATTTCACATCAAAATAAGACTGATTATAGGGATGCACATATAACTAGCGACACCCTGTATATATGTTATGCCTGAAATATTAAAATTGAATGCGATCAATCCAGATTCTGGTTTTACAAGAACGTCAACATACAAACAGCAAACATTTCGACCATAGCGATCAATTCCTCAAAACTTTCCAAAAACTTCCTAAAGAGAACTGACACCACAAACACAAACCTCGCACATTACACAAAATTTTCAGAAGTTTACTAAATCTTTTCAATTTAAAACTTCATTACAATGCTTTCTAACAAGCAGTTTAGAGTGCTTTGTGTTTTCCTTTATTAATAATATGTACTCCGAGGGTACGAAAACAACTTCAAACTTTAAATACACAACTACAAATTTTCTTAGTTAGATTTGCCATGTATTCTCTGGAAACATTAATTTTTCCAACCACAAAAATGTTTTCTTCTTTATTACACATCTCAATTAATGCATCTACGAGAGAGACAGAATTCAATTGTGTATGCCCTTTCGTAAGCTCAGAAACCCCCTTAACATCTGTGATGCTTAAAATCGGATAAGGCGAGCAATTATCCTGCGCGGTTCTGTTGTTCTTCTGTCTCGTTTGTGTCCGCTTCAGTTGCGCGCTAATTTCAATGAATAATTTAATTAGAGACTTATTATTTGTTTTATGTGTCGGTTGGTATTTGTGGTACAGTTCTAGTCGTTGTCGTTCTTGTTGCTTCCTTTTTCGGTGAGTTAACTCTCTCTTTCTCTCCATCTCTGTCCTTCAGTTAGTTTAATTATTTTCGAAAACGTAACTCTCGGTTGGAAGAGGGGTTCTTAAAAGATGCGTGTGCAATTCGATACCGAAAAGTTAAGTTCTGCAAGACGATCTTCAACTAGTTTGTGGCTTAATCAAAGTTCGACTTTCCGTATCGAGGGAATGAAGAGTTAAAACACCCGCGAGGTATATGGGGACCCCGTTAATAGTAAACATCGAGCTTGTAATAAGAAACCTTAATTAAGTTAGAATTTTTGAGGGTTACGTTCAGGAAAGAAGGTTATCGGTTTCTAGCAAGTTTCTCCAAATTGATTACAACAAACTTGCATCATTTTGATACAGATAGGGGGTTACAGGTTTTTCTAATTTGATCTATTTCAATTTCGTTTCATTCAAATTTGATTGTCGAAGCTTCTATTTTAATAAAATCTTTTATTTTTGATAGTAAGTCTTTAACAATGTTAACATTGTAGTAGAAATTCATACTGACGGAAATATTAAAGCGAAATATTCTAGTATTACCCATTTCACCTTTATACCCTATTAAACTTTCGAAGTTTTCATATAATAGGTTGTGTGGATTAAAACAGATTTAACAGGTGACCGATAAAACAATTATAAATTGCTAAATAAAATGAATAATCTGGGAAATTCTGATTAATATCAAATAATAGGTTAAGTTGCATTTAATTCCGATCAGCATTAAATCTGAAAGACTGTATTTACCAAACGATAATTTACAAACTAATTGAATCCTGCAACGCAAATATCGCAAATATTCTCAGAATTTCTAATCTGATACGGAACAAACATTTCACAGTAGGAACTTTCCAAAGTACTTAAAGTAAATTTAAAAAATATTTGTATACTTGGTATACGAAGTAAAAAGGAAAATGGAATCTCTGATTGTTGATAACCTAGAAATGATTTGAAGAGGGTGCACACAGAAGAATCTTTGTTACATCTCTAAAAATATGGACGATTTTGTCTTTTAGAACACTTGCATGTTTTTCATGAGATGCGTCGTTACCAAGCAAAATTAAGTTTTCTTTTCTAAATCTTCCAAAGTTGGGTTCAATGTCAAATCTGTGTGAAATAACTTCTTGGAGTTTTCTGGACAATGATACGATCAAGTCCTTTTGCAATTTTTACCGTAAGGCGCCTTAGATTTTACAAATTTTCATAATCAAGCGGTGGAGTACTAGCTAGTAATGTTTTCAATCTTGATATCCGAAACGCCCTGTCTATTAAGAATATTCCGTTATTTACTGTTTTCCGTCCTTTCTTATATTGTAACTTCTATGTTAACTTTGATTGTCTGTATAACCTACTATACATTTAGGTATAGTCTACAATTAAAATTCTAATTTTAAGATTGGTTCAGTTCGAGCAAACCAAAACAAACTTGAGGTTTCTTGAAAAATTTGTTGCATTTTTGTCTTAAACCAAAACACTCGAAGAGTTCAATCAGTTCACAAATCATGATATAGGCCCAGTTCAAACCCAAACAAAACTTCAAGGTGGATGGAACCTCAGGAAGAGCGTTCAATACATAATTTATGTACCTGAGGTATAAAATGATTTCACAGTTAAATAAATTTAATTTCATTTTTCCCCTACGAAGTTCGACGCACTTCTTCCATTTCTGTCCCAAGAACGTATTCTTCGAATTGGTCTGAAATCACGCTGTTACAACCGCTTTGATCTCTTCATCACTCTGCGTAGAAATCTTTTCAGGTTTCGGAATAAAAAGTAATCAGAGGGAGCCAGATCGGGGCTGTAGAGTGGATGGTGCATTGTCGTGCAGAAGAAGGACATTTGATTGACTCTCGCAAAGCTTTCACGGCGTGATTGTAGGTCTCTCCTGTTATTGTGGTCTTTTTTTGGCATGAGTTCCAGGAGTAAGAGTCCAGAAAACTGTTGTCATGATCTTACCGGCTCATTTTTCCGCTTTGATCTTCTTAGGGGTGGGCCAATTTCCATTGCATTGACTCCATTTGTGATTCGGGGTCTCTATAATAGACTCAAATTTCATTTCCAGTCACTAAACGCGGGAAAAAGTTGGGTGATGACTCATGAAGCAGCTCCAAATTCTTTTCATAACATTGACGACGGGCTCCCTTTTGAACTGACGTCCGCAAACGCGGAACCCATCTTGCGCTCACTTTTGACGTCTCTAAATGATCATGAATGATTGAATGCACTGTACCAGTTGAAAGCCCCATTTCTTCAGCTATTTGGGATACAGTCACTCGTCTGTCTTTCAGTATGAATTCTTCCACTTTTTGGCACATTTCTGGTGTAACTGCACAAACAGGTCGTCCAGAGTGAGGGTCATCTTCTATTAATCCTCGTTCCCACTTAAATTGTTTGCTTCAAAATTTGATTTTATATTTTGAAAGAGTACACTCCCCATACGTGTGGCACATACGCTCAAAAATGTTTTGGGGATTATTTACCTCTTTTGTTGAAAACTTTATTATCGATCTCTGCTCCAAATCGGTCAATTTATTAAACAATTATGGGCACACTGAGCTCAGATTGCACAGTTGTCATAGAAAAGCATGTCTGAACGTACATTGGACGTTCCTCATACCATCAACTTCTACTTCTTTTCGCTTTTACAGCTATGTGAAAATTGCCACGATTCCAAAAAATTTCCACGTTTACCATAATTACTGAATCAGAATTGGTAAAATGTAAAACTTCAAAATTCTATCTCAGGTGATCATCCGACGGTAATAAAACTATCTGAACGAGACCGAGAAGACCAAGAATATGTAGGTGCCTGGCTAGTGTTCCAGAACTTACAACCTACTGAGAAGTCAATATGTTTAGATTAGTAATTGTGATCAACTGCAAGATGTAAGAAGCTCTTTTTTACGCATTCATTTAAGAAACCTAAGATGCCCATTACTGATACTACTAGAAAAGCACAAACCAATAGATACAAAGAGCAAAATAGTGTAAAATACAGGAATGCAAAGAATGCAAATCAAAGTCGTCGCTGGTGTCAAAACATGGGGAAACGCTGACTGGTGTGGTTGATATAGATCTTGGTTCATGTTCTATACACACGATTTGGCTAGAAACAAGGCTTGGTCAGCCTGAGATCAACATCTAAGGTAGTTTACTGTCTGAACGGATAGCTAAGAGTGTAATGTGTCAGATTTACAAAACATTCCCAAGCAAATCTTTCTCTCTTTGCCTATTTTGAAGATCAATTATCGGTGTTTTAGTCTTCTCAGAAATTTCACAGCTTTTTCCTTTTAAGTTCGATATTCCTCTTCGAATTAAAATATGGAAATCTGGCAAAGAAGGTAGTTTTAGGTAACTTAACACAGAAGATGGAATTAATAACTTCGCAATTGCTGTTTGTTGTATTACGTGATAGAACCCCACTGGAACTCTTACTTGATGTTGATACCATTGAATAGTTCCTTTTGAAATGCTTTTTAGAGGAGTAACTGTGTCAGAGATATAAGAAAATAGAAGATTCTGGATGAAATTTTGGCATCACGTACCTTCCTATGTAAGAATCTAAGTTTAATTTTGACTCACAGGAATTTGCTGCATGAATATTTCACGAAAACACCCTGTATAAGTAATTCGTTGTAACCCATAAAGGAATACATAAACCGCCAAATTACCAATGAGCAAATTTCAGGTCATCATAAAATTAAATTTAAATAGCAACCTTTTCAGAGTCATTCATAAAGATTGCTCAACACCCGTGGATGACAGAAGTCTACGGTAAATTTAATCCAAAGACTAAAAAGAAACCGTCAGGGATGAAGTACTCGCAGGATTAAGCCAATGCATGTTCCGGGCATTTATATGTAACTACTTGCTACGCTTTCCCTAAAGCACACAAAGTTAAGTGTCTAATTAATCTGGCGGAGTATGTAATTACGAATTCGCCTAATAAACTGAAACGTAAACATCACACATGGATTCAAGTTTTCAAAATTAATCAATTTCACGAATCTGACTCTCTCCATCTTTCTTGCAAATACGGGAGAAAGCGAGCAACAAAAAGGGAGTTCAAAATAGTTTCATGCATGGAGTTTAAATATTTCCTGAAAATAGTAGCGAAGCTAATGAAACCACAAGCGACACATTTTATTCCGCACAACAGCTCACAGAATATTGTTTTATTACCTGTGACCTCAAACTAACTGATATTATTGCGTCTGGTATCAACTGTGTGGGTTGTCACGTTTTGGTTAGTGATTATTACCAAGAATGGCTTTTAATCATGCTCTTCGGTTTCTTGCTTTTTTTGTCTTATTTGCTGTTTTCTTGAGCTAAATGCTCCGATAATAATTTTAAAATGCATTTGCGTGTTCATTATTGTAAGTGACCTGTAGGTCTTTTCGCGTTTGCATTTCTAAAATTTAATTTTTGGTTGAACTTAGTTAACAAGAGAACAAAGAATCCAGATTGTTAAATAACTAAGCTTGAAGCATTTCCAATGTAAGAGCGTATTGTTTGTGAATGCGTTTCCTGTTCTTTATCCATGGTTATGGTGGTACAAAACTGATTGCGATTTAATCGCGTGTAAAGACCAAGCCACTAAAGCAACACAAAACATTTTTGATTTTTCTGTTGTGATAAACCTACCACCATTAAGCAGTTCAAGCCATATAAGTCTTTGGAGTTAATTCATTAGATAGGAGAAACGCCATTAAGTAAACAAGAAACCTTGAGAGTGAATTTTTTCCATAACACAATTAGCTTCCGTATTCATCAAATTTTTGGGGTTAAAATATGTATTTATATCGGATGTTTCGGTATAAACTAAAAAAACTGCAGTGTAGAATTAAGATCTTAAAAGCAATTATGGTAAATCACTAAACATTGTTTGGATCATTAGCTTTCCGAATGATTTATTATTATATTCCTAGAGAAATCACAACGCAACCGCACAAGCTGTTTAATCAATTTATTTAGTTACATAATAGGTAAAACGTCCAATTTGACTTTAATTGTTAGATTATATAATGCACTACAATCTAAAAGGGTGTAGTAGAAATGCGTGTAGTATCCTATTATCTTTAAGTGAGAAAAATGTCCGATATTTTTCTTAATAATAAAATCTGACGATCGATACTAATATTATTAAAAGCTCACGTAATTAAATATTATTTCAGAGGGGTTGTATGTAACAATCAGTAGCTAAACTACAAAGCATTGTCCCTATCCATAATTAACTTGACGGCAATATTGCCTGATGTGCGGTTAACCATATCTTGCAAGTGACAGATCGCCGGGTATGCGTGGGACAGTCGCACATTGGCCTCTAAGTGATGGATTACTCTCCGGGGGTATCCACCCGGAGTCCGGAGTCTCCGCATTCGAAGGTTCACACCGTCTTTCTGGTCCCAATTCGATCTCGCCGCAGATTTTTAATCGGAATATATTCACTGTTCCGTCGAATTGATTTTTATAACCGACAGCAGCTGGGATAATTAACGTCGAACTTCTTTTGTTCCCGGCTTTCCATGCATGCGTAAGAAGACAAGACAAAAAGGAGGGCGGAGTATTATTCTCTTAATACGGTGTGCCTGCAACCCAAAGTATTCGACCTCGCATAAATCAAAGCTCACACCGGCTTCCACCTGGTCCGGTTCCGGTTGAAAGTGTTCTCAAGCGGTCCTGGAGGGCTGCCATAACCACTGAGCTATCGGCCTCGAAGGGAGCATAAGGCGATATGCACTAAATTGTCTGTAATTTGAAATCCCGACTGACTTTGACCGAACTTGCGCTTTTCCTTTACTATTGGGGATTCACTATTCCAACTTATAAATTAGACTTATTTTTTCGACTTACTTCTGGATTCATTTATCATTTAAACACTCTCGCTGACATACTACACTAAAAAATTGACTGTTCACAAATCCTTCTGAACATTAATTTTGGAGCAAATACTCGTCTGCGTTTACAACATAAAAATATTTTAGAATTTTAAAACGGTTTGGATATACATAAATTTAGCCACTAATTCTTATTAGATAGCATTTGTTAGGCGTTTCATAAACACTAATGGATTTACGCAGACAATATGTCGGAAAAATTGAATATATTAAATATATTCGTGTTTGATAAAAGCGCAATCATTTCTTCTTTAAAGCTTCTCGTAATTGGGCAGGCATCTGTGCCAAGAACAATTATTCATGGAGCTGTAGAGCCAACAATAAATCTGTTTTGAAGGTGCTAATGTAGTCGAAACCATCCTTTGATGTTAAATCCGACTGTTATGATGGTGCATTTTCAATCTTTCACACCCGGAAACAACGATTTAGAACACTTTACGTGCGTTGCAATAAAATGCACCATCAGACACACTAAAATACAGAGAGAAAAAAATATTTATCCCTCGAAGATATAAACGCATAAATTCCTGTTGAACCGTTTAATAGGTATCGTTCCGAATTTCTTCTCTTATTTTTATCTTAATTCTCCTCATTAAAAAAGTACAGCATGGATAGGTGGGTTCTGGGGAAGAAGGGGCGAAACAAGTCGAGACAGTATTTCTTCCGCAAACGCTATTAAGGCAAGAATGTTTGCGGGCTATAAATTCTGAATGGACCTGTTTTTATATATTATATAAATTGATACTTTATGGTCTCGAGGGCTAAAGATCTCTGGTTACTCGGATTTGCGTTGTTGCCACTGATATACGTCTGGTCCACTAGTGCGATGAATGTCCACACACAAATTGATTTTGCCTTGTTTAGATTTATAGCTCTTATTGAGATAAATTCCCTTCTTTAAGCTTAAAGGTATGTTCTAGGTTTTTCGGCTCTCACGGGATTTTACCGCTGGGAGCCCTCAGCGTAGACGTCACTTTCGGGTAATTAAGTGGAGATGATAAATAAAGAATAAAATTACTTATTCTCGATAGGTATATTTACATAAAGAACGGGAGCTTTTAAACATGTTAAAGAAAAATTCTGCCTTTACTTTAGTAATTAATTCTTTATTAGTTCTGGGAATAAATACTGGTGTCAGCATTATCTGGATTACACCTGGAAAAATAATAAATGCGATACCTGAAAGTTGAAGTATACACAGTAATACATTAAATATTTTTTAGTAAATGTAATAGTAGTGTAATAAAGACAGAAACATTTAGATCTCGCGTGGGATTCGAATCCACATCCTTAATCAACCGTATCACAGCTAGTGGCATCTTCCTCAAGCGAGATTTAAAGCTTCTATATGGTCTACAAGTTGAATCAATTATTACAGTGATATAATTTAAATAATTAAACTAAAACTTGCGGAACATAATTATACACGGCTAATTATAAACATGCACTTATGTATCATCGAATTAAAACGTAACTAGAGACATATAAACTTGTATTAGCTAAAAAAAAAAGCAATAGGATAAACTGTACTGGTGAGATGGAATTGTATGATAACCGCCACTACATTTATTGTATCAAGCTCATCAAATTGATCGAGAAATTTATACAGAAGCAGGAGTCACCTTCAGGGTTATTGACGGTACAAATGGCAAGAAGATCAAGAAAGACATTTCCGAGTCTACTTTTTAACAATCCATCAAAGGACAGGGTTTACCAAATATAATCTCATTCCAAGCAAGCGGACACCAGCACCTTATTCGACAAGGCAATGTTTAAACTTATACAGTGTGTCCACATTTCGATGCTCACTATTGGGATCTCGGAAATTGTAAGAGATACGAAGTCGGTTAAATTAGAACAGATTTGGCTATTTTTTAGATCAGTTTACTTATGCTTTTGTTTTTTCAAAAAGTTTACGGCTTACTAGATATTTCCTAAGAAGGAAATTATCTTATTTTTTTTTAAAGTGAAATATCTCAGGATCGAGCAAAGATAGAAAAGAACAGCAAAGAGGGTGTTTTAGAGAATTTACTCCGAAACACAAAAAAATTACTTTCGCAATTGTCTTTTGTTCAACTTCGGCGGTGAAACGTAAATCCAAATTTTTTCTGACGGAACGCCTACTTGATTTCCATATTACTGAACTGCACGCCTTATATGCTTTTCAGTAATACATGGTTTGACATAGCTATTTTTTTATTTTACCGAGTTATGAAGTGAAAATCATTTTTCATCATAGTGTGCCATGACATTTAACACAAAATCGTGGAGTTTTATCAAAGAAATTCATTTGTTATGCAAAAATTGCTAAAACAAAATAAATACGCTTTTATAGGGCATTAGCTGCTTATTTGATTCTATCTGTGAATTCTCAGTAAAGTAACTTAAAAGCGCCGTTTGTTTTGTTTTGCTTCAGCAATTGTTACATAACAAATGTAATTTATCTGACAAAATCAATGATTTTCATATGTTTAAAGCATCTGTGGATTCGTTGGAGGGGTGATTCAGGCTCGGTTATTAAGTTAGGTTATACTCATTCGACTAATTGCAACCCATGCTGGTAAGAAACCATCTCGCATCCTCAGTGGACGTCTTTTGTATTACACAGAGACGATACATCAAAACTGGTAGTGAATCCAGCAAACCTGACGATTTCAGTTCAAAATACTATTTAGTCACTCGCTCGCAGTTGGAAAAATACAACTGAAAGAAATCAACTTTTCTAAGCTCATCTTGCATTATTTTTGTGAGATAGCAGTATCTACCGATCTCATTACACGAGACTCAAGCATCTAAACTCGACTACTTTTCAACATAATCCAATTTTGCTACATAGATGTAGTTGGCTCAAGCCTTGCTGCAGTTTGCACTTCAAATCATGTGTCGAAAAATGTGACTAGAATTTCAAGAATGAGAGGATTAGATTGATTTAGTTCTCCTACGCCTACAAGTTGTTTGCTAGGTTTGGCGCAAACATGTACAACAATAGAAATTAGCTGTACTATAGTTTGAAATGAACGTCAGAAATTGGGCAAAGAAGACTTGACAATCTAAAATTTGTTAAATGCGAGGCCACCAAATTGTGGACTAAAGGTTGGGGTAGAAGTTGAGAAACACCTTGACTATAATATCGATTTTGTTGCACCTGACTAAAATACATGAGCACTAACCAATTCACTAAATGAGAAAGTTTCCCAGTGTAAACACCGCGAGCGTTGGAATATAAATCCGTCTTGTTTACCCTATTAATACTTGATCTACCCAACACAACGTAAATGTCACTATTTCTAGTTCCATCGAAACAGAATGTAGTTAATAAGCACATACTCAATAAAACACATCATTACAAACGCTTAACGAAGCCCAGGATGATCCAAAACCTTTTACAAGGTGGGGAATAATATATAGGACATTTTGATATGGCAATCCTGCACAGAATAGAATGCATGCAGGTCAATATGCCATTTCATTTGTGCTTAATTGCGAAACTCTGCAATCATGTGTTTAGACTGTGCAGGCCTTTTTTTTGTTATAAATAGTATTACTGTTCTGCAACGCTGAGGACATTGTCGACATCAGCCTATTCCTAATAGAAAAACAACTTTGAGGTGTGTTAATTCCTGGAGGAGACATGAAACATTACAAAATCAAAAACCTTCAGATAGACGAAGAACCGTTAGATCTCCAAAGAATGTTAATCGTGTTCGAGAAGCAATACAGCAAAGTCCTCAGGATACTGAACGAACTGAAATCTTCGTTTACTAAACAAAAAAAAAACGACTATACAAATACAAAACTTTGGGGATGCTAGTTCAAGTTTTTGGGGAAGCTTAACACTCCTAAGCGCTTCTAATAACGCCTACTACGGCTACATTATCACTTAACCAAAGGTCACAGCATTGGCATTGATGGTATCTTCATATGATCAGTACCTTTCTGACGTCTGAATTAAGACTTGAGAATTAAAATCATGATAGTGTATGATTTCAGCAAGATGGGGCTACTGTTCACACTGCTAAAATATAGTTAGTAGCCTTTCAGGTTTCCCGACCTGTTACTTCGAAATTTCTTTCTTAAAGAAGAGATCTCCTCCATTCCTCAACATCGAGAAATTAAAGGCCGAAGTTACAGCCATTTCGCAGGAAATTCTGACGCGTGTGAAGAAAACTTCCAGTCATCTACAGAAATTTCGGTTTTATTTCAATACGAATATTATTGTCATTTACGTAAATAGCAGATTATATACATTATTTGCAAATAAATCTTTTTCTGGGTACGCAGGCATTCTTTCACAATTCATTATTATTTTTGTCCTATATATTATGTTTCACCTTGTATAAAAGAAAAATGAAAATTGAAACTTTATTGTAACATACGCTGCACAACGGTTTGCACTAATAAAACAAAAGGTGCATCTCACAAACTAACTGAAGTCCAATTTTTACCCTTTTGAGATGACGTCATTTTCTGGTAACTTTGTATACGTTTTAGATTAGATCAGAGACAAACTTGACCTTAACAGTAACTAAAGAGAGTCGAATTTGTTAACAATTTAGTTGTGAGAAATTCTTGCCAATAGTTAAGCATTGTATTTTCTTCAAGTTCTAGGCTTGCGCATTCGTTTCCAAAGAACTGGACCAAGTTGACCATCATTTTGTATAGAATAAAAATAACGTAAGAATGTCGAATTGAGAAGAGCAAATTGAATTACTGTCACGGGTAAAAATTAAACCATACAGGTTTACAATATCATATAAAATGCGAAAACCCTCCACCCAACAACATATGTTGTATCCGGAATAAAAGCGACATCTACAATATCAAGAAAATTCCCAACGATACTAACCTGGCAATTTCACAGTTGGCCAGTAAAATAATCTTAGAAAATTTTGTTTCATTCAAAATTACCAACTGAATATGTTTGGTGCCCAAATACTTAGGTTCAATGTCAAAATCGCAATGATTTTGTTTCAATAAAGACGTAAGTCTGTTTGGAGAACAAAAATTTTGGTATTTTATCGTTTATAATTAATAATTGCGAGTTTTCAGATAAAATAATAGTGCTTAGACATCAAAGTTGGTACAGGCTTGTTTCCATCTCTACTAATTTTCAAGGACAAAACTAATAAAACTTAAAACTGCTTAAAGACTAAACTATTCGGGTTGTCCTAATCTTTTAGAATCTGTCAGACAGTAATGATAGTATGTTTCAGATTTTTGGATTATTTTAGAGGGAGGAATTCAAAACGAATCGCAAATAAAATTAATTATTATCGCTCGATATACAAGAAGCCGATAATAATATTTCTACACGTCTTCACAAGTTGACATAACGTTTTTACCAGAAATGTTATCTTCTATTCCAATTTCTTGCTTTTAGAAATTATTAGTTGTATACTACTACGATCGTATTTTAAAAATGCATTGGCAAGCTTGTGATATTGCATCTACAATTCTCATTAAAGATATTCCAATGCAATATTTAGCCTTCAGACAGTACCGTTATTGGTGGATGGATAGTACCCCACCTTCTAATTCTTACTAACCGTCACTAATAAAAGATTATTTCACACTACAAGGTATAATCTAAATATCCACTAATTGAGTAATTTCTAAGAATGTTAGTAGTTTCATGCAAAAATTAATTTCGTTATATTGCAAGAGGATCTCTTACCTTAATTCCAATGTTAATCGGAAAATCGGCCTGCGAGTTGAGATTAGGTAACTGTTGAATGACCGGAACTATAGGTAACGGACAGGACATCATATTGTCGGCCTGTAAGAAAATTTCTTCTTTCAGTTTCTCCTCTCCACGTCGAAAAAGAAAACAAAACATCAACACACACACATAATACACCCACACAACAAACTACTACAATAATCATAACCTTTCATTCGTATAAAACAAAAGTGAAAATCGTCAGGGCCGTTACCGCCAAAATCCCCCGAAATGAAAACTTTTCCACTAAAAAACGTATTTCTCACGGTCATCGTATTCACGTTTCTATGCAGTAATGCATAATATATTATAATAATACGAGAAGAATGTTTTATGAAGATCCTTGACTCGTACAGTGTGAGGAGAACAAAAACATTTTTTTGGCACATCAAGGTTCAAATTATTGTTTCTTTTTTATTATCGCGCATAATTAATAATTGTGTAAATGAATAAACAGGCAGATTGTTTTTATTGATATGTTTTCGAAATGCTACGATGATTTAAGATTTTTTATTAAAAGTTGGCTTTTTTCATTATAAAGCAAAAACAATTCTCATATACATAGCTAAAACAAAAGAGGTAGAAGAAATATACCAGGAGGAAAAGTCTGGAATGTGGGATTAAAATACCTGTTGCACAATATATTATTTTTCTTTTAATTTTCCTTTTATGTTTTTATTAAATTTTTTCAAACTTTAAGAAAAGTTGACATTGTGATAATATCAAAAAAAACGTAGAGAAAGGAAGGAAATTAAGTTGTGATATGCACAACTGGAATTTACATTAATTATTACCATTCCCATTATAGTTACGATTATGGTGTTTATAGATTATTCAACTTTCCCAATTCATTAGAGTATATCCAGGATTCAATTAAAAAGGAAAACACGTCACATTTAGTTTTACATATCCCGTCTCTGTTCAACTTGAACACAATGAATATTAATATTTGCTCGCGTTATTCGCTTTTAGCACATTAGTTCGATGTGCACTAATTTACCGTCCGAGTTACAACATTCACGTTGGTCGGTGCATCATTCATTATACAACTGGATATTGCCATCTGAGGGTTTCCCTACTATTAAATGGACAGCTAAAAAGAGATTCTAGTTTGGAGATAATGAAGAAACATGCTGAATTTTGCATTATAATATCTCCACATACACAAGCGGCCTCTTTAAAAAAAAAACAAATAATACAACTACTACCCTCCAGGGTATCTCGGGACACAATACTACACCAATGTATAGTTTATAGATCATTAAGTCGGAACTAAAGACTCTAAAGAGTGGCTTTTTGTCTATTCCAATATTGAAAGAGTTACGGACATTTTCACTCGTGGACTGAAAAGTACAAAAACCGCAATTTCCCGTATCAAAATTTTTAATTCCACTAATTGTTAAAAATGGCTGCCGGCACTGACCGAGTCTCGTGTCGAAAGGCCTACGCCCGCCGACAAAATTTCGTCGATTTAAATTGAAGACCTTGTCGACGTAGACCTTTCGGAACAAGACTCGGCCAGTTCCGAAAACCATTTTGAACAATTATTACAATGACTTTAGTGCAATTATAAATATTGATAAGCAAATTGCGTTTTTTATACCTTTCAGTTTTCAAATAAAAGTGTTCCTAACTCCTTCAATATTGAGAATAGCCAACATGGCCACTCTTTGTTCTCGACTCCTAATGAACTAAACTGTACATTGGTGGAATATTAAATGTATGCCATGGGACATCCTGTATCAAGAATTTTTTTCTTTTTATGTAAATTATGCATTGGTGCTTACAAAACTGTAAGAGTGAAAACCGCACGTATACTGGTATTACAGTATGCATTTTAGTTCTTGCCCACCTTCAAAAACAAAGAAATCCAAATGTCATTACAAATTATTGTCAAAAGCTCGAACTAGCCGATCGATATGGCATTGAGTGCCACCCTGCGCGCATAGAATTAATAGTAAATTCTTGTCATTCTGTCAAATCTTTTTGAGAGTAATCTTCAAATATTTCCTTCAGAAAACAGAATTATCTAACTGCTAATTGAATTACAGATGAAACATACAATATAACTACAACTATTGATCGTAACAACCATTAAACGGTGGTAATTATTGCTTGGCAATTTGATATACATACAGTGTGTCCACATTTCAATGTTCACTATTAGGATCTCGGAAATTGTAAGAGATACGAAAGTCGGTTAAATTAGAAAAGATTTGGCTATTTTGGAGATCAGTTTACTTATGCCTTTGTTTTTTCAAAAAGTTCACGGCTTACTAGATATTTGCTAAAAACGAAATTATCTTATTTTTTTTTTAATAAAAAGCATTTCCCATTTAGTATGCCATGGCTTTAAACATATAAAAGTCATTGATTTTTGTCAGATAAATTACATTTGTTATGTTTATGTAACAATTGCTAAAACAAAACAAAAGACGCTTTTAAGATAATTTACTGAGCATTCACAGATAGCATCGAATAAGCAGCTAATGCCCCATAAAAGCGTATTTATTTTGTTTTGGCAATTTTTGCATAACAAATGAATTTCTTTAATAAAACTTCATGACTTTGTGTGTTAGATGTCATGACACACTATGATGAAAAATGATTTTCACTTCATAACTCGGTAAAACAAAAGAATAGATATGTCAAACCATGTATCACTGAAAAGCATTTAAGGCGTGTAGTTCAGCAATATGGAAATCAAGTAGGCGTTCCATTAGAAAAAAATTGGATTTACGTTTCACCACTGAAGTAAAACAAAGACAATGGCGAAAATAATTTTTTTGTGTTTCGGAGTAAATTCACTAAAGTACCCTCTTTGCTGTTCTTTTCTATCTTTGCTCGTTCCTGAGATATTTCACTTTTAAAAAAACCCAGAACTTTGGGATCCTTTATCCAACGACAACTTACTATGGGAAATCTTTCTATTTACCTTAACTTAGGTGTATTCGCATAAATTCCTTCTCGCGTTGGTCTATCGACGGTTTTACACTTCTCTATTTTTTCATATGTGCTTGGCTTTTAATGGTGACTGTCTCGTATTCTATAGTGTTCCAAAGTTTTTTAAATGGAAAGGAATATCAAAACATCTTATACTAGGGATATGTAGTGTAAAACGATTAAATCTTGGATAATGTTCTCCTCCCGATACATTGCTAATTACAGTCATTATGTCATTGTAAAAATTGAGGTTATTCAACTGTTCGTTTAAAGGTTTTCTCAGATGACTAACTCAGAGCTGGATAACTGCTCGCGCCCTCCAGACTGACTCTGCCATCGTAGGGTGCGTGAGTCCACAGCACCTGCCAGCACTCTTTGTTCGACCGTTCGACACCGCTCTCCCCCATATCGATTGGTTGACGTGGGGTGGTATGATTCTGAATAATAGAGTAACCATCATTGTCCAGGTCGTCTTAACTAAATATTTCGCAAACAAACTTTCGCCACTGTGTTGTCCTTCCCAATACTCATCACTCACCGAAGACATTACAAATCTTTCAACAACACTCCAAATGTTACCAGTTACAAGGTGCCGATGCTGTACGTATATATAATATTCAAGTACCAAGTTATAATTACGGTACCTTTAACACGCGATAGTGCCTTTACAAACCTTCAAGTTCATGATAGATACCTACAAACAAAATGGATAATTAAGAAAGCTGGCTGGGTCTTATTCACGCAACTGTTACTTTCTGCCCTTTCAAATTTGTAAATGGCGTCGATAGAAGATATTTCATCCACGATTCTTGAAGTAGCTAATCAACGCGTTCCAAAACATCCCGGCGGACGTATTCGCAAAGATTGAGTAGCGTGGTGATCTGATGAGATGAGCACAGCTATAGAAGAAAAAGAGAGCACTTCGCAGATTTAGGCGACAACCTATCCAGGACGACTTACTTTCCTTTAAGCGAAAGCAAGCCATGTGCCACAGAGTGGTTGTAGTAAATGCCAAAAATGCTTCTGTCGTTCTACACCATTACAAGAGAAACGTCCGATGTTATGCAGACAGGCCAAAACTGACACTTCAGCTCGATTCAACCATTCATCCAAACATTCGATCACCATATCAACTAGAGGCGTGATCTTCTGATTTGTGATTTGCCTCACCATCTACTTCAGTAGCTATATGGGCTTAGAGGCCTAAGAAGGAAACCGCCGAATCAGACTACTGCAATCTTCAGAAGGTTTGCTGTAAGAGACTGTCACTGTTTTGATTGCCGAAGCCACCACCAAACGTTGCCGTCTGTGTCCCAAAGTCCAGATTACCGCAACCAAACGAGCTCCTCCAACACGTTTGAACTTCAATCGGCGCAACATCATCTGACTATCAAACATCAAGTCATTGCTGCGCGTTTTTCTGTTGGAGTCTGTCATTCTACCATCTAAGATTCATGGAGAAAATTCAAAAAGGAGAAATCCTCCTGGAACATTCCGTCACCTTTGGCAGCTCTTTAATCAATCATTCATTCATTCATTAATGTCTCTGCTTTTCTTCTCATTAAGAAGGTGCGTAGCTTATTCTCGCCGTTTACCTATTGTAAAACAAACTCTAATCTCTAGTGTTCAGAAACGAATAGCGGCTTGTATTATACTGGGTGATCGAAAAATACATATAGCAGGCTCCTTTTCCTTAATTGAAACATTTAGTATTTCTCCTCGCAACTTAAGACAGCATTCAAATAGTTTTCGATTGATACCGCATAGCACTTTAAACTCTAATTGTTTCTTTTAAAAACTTTAGTGAATTTTGACAAATGCACAATTACATTACAAAGTCGGAATTTACCTTGTATAGCTCTTTTAAGTTACCAAGACAGGTACAAAATATCTGATCACTCTGTATAACAGAATCATGTAGTTGGAACTTCAATAATTGATTTTGAAATGCGAAAATCAATTTACTTTTGTTAAAGATTTAAAAAATTCCTATCTACTATATCAGAATAAATTGAGAAAGTGGAGGAAACTGAATAAATAGTTGAATAACGCCATCATGGTTTAGTTCAGACTCTTAAGGTCAGTTTTTCAATTCAAATTGATTCAGGTAGCTTTTTTCGTGTTTGCTTGCGATTTATAAAATTCATACTCGTCAAAACTCAACCGCAAGAAAGTTGGCTGAATGCACTTTAGCGAAGTTTATCGTAAGTTTCTCTGATATTGATCATGAAGAAACCATAGGTGGTAAGAGAAGGTAAAGTCAAACCTCAGTCGCAGATTACCTTAGGATCAAGGAGTTAAAGAAGGTAACGAACGGACATCAAAAAGACAACCAACGCGAAGGGTAACCCACTTTCACGTCAAGCTTGCGGATAGCATTTTGACAACAAAGTGAGCAATAATTAGGTTGATTTTGACGAGAGGCAGACTAACTGGCATAGAAGTTGATGCCATAAGAATGCCAAGAAAACAAATGTGCGATAATAACAAGAATATGGAAAAGTAAAACTAGAAGACCAACTTTCAGAATATGATGATCACAAAAACAATTACTAAATCTGAAAAGATTCGACTTAAATACATACATAAAGACATCAGACATAATACGTATAATGATAAAGAGAAAATTTACTTTCTTAGTAAGCAGTTATTTGAATAATACAGTTAATCAGTGATTAAAATACGCACTGTTATCAAAGTTAGCTATCATTACTGAATGTCAGTTGCTTCAGAGTTACGAATCGTGATGTTGTTTAGTACACAACTACATTTTAAATTATCTCAAAAAATGAAAACAAAAACTTTAAAAATGTTTTAATATTCGGAACAGTGACCCTAAAGATAACAGACACAGATACGTAAGGTAAGATAGGAACATAGAAATAAAATTAAAAACGTACAGAAAGCTCGTACCGTCGCTCAAAACTCGAAAGATTAAAATAAAATGGTAGGATAATAAAAATGCAAATATTCTCAAACTCGAAATCTCACAAGAAAATTAGATTAGCTAACTAGAACAATAAAGATATTAATTTTTATTTGAAAATCTCATTTATTTGACAGGGAGAGGAAAATGGAAAAAATATAGAGCAAGGCAGGTGAGTAACTCATAACGTCAGCACATTTAAAGAATTCAAAACCCACTTCATCAAGTTTTATGCTGGAGAAACTTATTTTATAGCAACTAAGTAAATTACCCAAGTTTTTAGATTATAAAGTAATTAAAAGCATTCGTTGAATCCGCACCATCGAACAGGAAAAGGAACAAGAACGAATGCTCGTTATATAAAATACAGCGACTACTCTGCACACACATTAAAAATATTGGTCATTTCCAAGCAGGCATTTCTGGGTAAAACTTTTGAAATGCATCGCTAAACCGTCGGTATTACTACTACTACACCTGTTGCGGTGATGATATACAATTTCGCGGTAAAACAGAAATAATTATTCTAAATTTAAACTGCAACAATACACACGCAAATTTTCTTTCTGCATTTATAAATTTATAGCACCCAACGACAAATTTAATTAAATTCGGGTAAAACTGAAAATGAGCGAGTAATTTACACCTTAACCGGCAATTTAGAGAATTATGTCATAATTAAATCTCCATTATAGGAACCTTGATACTAAATAACGTGTTCAGAAAAAACGGAACGATTAACATCAGGAAACTCGTAAAAATCCATTAATAAACTAATAACATTCATACAACAGGTGCAAAAAGAATATTTTGTAATTAATCATATTCATTTGCTATAATAGAAAAGACCTCTTTTTTAAATTTCTTTTACGCTTAAACTCCAGAAATATGGTCTGCTAATTTTAACTCATTTAAAAAAATGTTTCCGTTTTATTATTTATTTTTTATTTAAATGGAAATAAGGTAAAGGTGATAAAATAACATTTAACAATCTTAGTTGGATGGGGCTACTTCCTCTCCCACACTAAACCAAATTAAATATACAAAAAAAGAAATAAAAAAAATAAAGAACCACAAAAAAAACCCTGAGAAGCTCCAATTATAATAAAATTCAAAAAGCATGGATCGGAATCCATACAAAAGGTTGTTACCATGATTGCTCGAATTATTCCACATGTACAGTCTGCGGCATTAGTAATGAGACTCCAGAATAGATTTAAATACAAACTTAAAAGAACGAGATTCCAGGCCACCAATCTATAAATAGTCAAGTCATAAGTTCTGTTCCAAATTTTATTGTTTTTTTATACGATCTAGGTAACCGTTGAAAACAAATAAAGATATGCCACTTAATGTTCTGTCATTGTAGAATACAAAGGTGTCAACAGTTCTGTGATAGCTTGTTAAATAATAATGGAGTGGAGTAAAAAAAGAAGATCGTGTTACCGTAATTGCTTTACAGATGGGAGCATTCAGCAACAACAATTTTTAAATTATTGAAAAATTTGAAAATCACGCAGAAACTTGTTTATCGCACCATCAAGCGATACACTGAAGTCTCCCCTGCTGCTGACAAACCACGCTCTGGTTGGCCTCGCACTATTCGAACACCACCGGTCATAAAAGCTGTTGAAGCTCGTATTCGCCGAAATCCTAGACGAAAACAGAAGTTCATGGCTTTGCAGATAAATTTGTCAAGCGAATCCTTGAAGCGAGTTACTAATGAGGACCTCAATCTTCATGCTTATTGTGAAAAAAGGGCCGTCTTCATCATCACATTTAAAAAAAATTAGGCAAGAAAGAGCGAAATAGCTTCTACGTCGGTACGCAGATAACAAGCATCAAGAAATTCTTTTCACAGATGAGAAAATTTTTACTATGTTTCAGAATGAGCACTGGGTTTTTTCAACAGGTCTCAGCACCAGCTCGCAAAGCAAAATCTTCGCAAGAATGATTTTGTCACCAAAATATCGACTATTAGACATGAAAATTGGTCCTCATCAAGTCCAGATCTCACTCTCTTAGACTATAAGATTTGGTCACATTTAGAGGAAAAAGTTTGCTCTACAAGCCACAAGAATTTAAAGCAGCTGAAGGCGTCTCTGGTAAAAGCAGTGGCCAATATTGATATGAATATGGTACGTGCTGTCATAGATAACTGGTCTCGAAGATTAAAAGCCTGTGTACAAGCAAGTGGGGACCATTTCGCATAAAATGTAAATTCACATGTTCATAGTTCTATTACAGTCCATATTCTAATAAAATTTTGTTTCTTGATTTCATTTGTTTTATGTAATGTTGCTTTTTATCTTGGGACAGTACTTATGACCTGTCTACGTAATGCGCAGATAAATGCGTAGGCATGAAACCTTGTTCTCTCAAGTTTGTGTTGTGTTTAAATCCATTCTCGAGTCTCATTACTAATGTCGCAGACTGTACAATTATTATTTTATTATTATCAATCAAGATCTTTCAATAGTTTCAATTTCGAACTATCAAAATAGTATACTTCTCAAGAACTCAACTATGGTATCTCTTAACTGCTTTCGACATCCCAATAATAAGCCTTGAATTTTGAACATACCTTTAGTACAAGATTTAAACCAGAATGACTCAAATCTATTTCTTTATTTTTAAATGGATTTGGCGATTCCTTTAAAATTCCTAAATAGGCTGTCTCTACGGTAAAACATCGTGAATTTCGCTTAACAACCCATAAAGAAAATCCATAAAAAGAAGTTATGCCAATCCAAACGAGATCTCAAACAGATGGTTAAGATGAGATGGGAAGAAGGTGTCAGATCGTTCACAGAAATCTTGAACAAAATCTACCTAATGCAATGTTATAAAAGTAAAAGAGAGAAAGAAAGGCAGATTTTGCAAGAAATTCACTCAATCTAGAAAAAAGATAAAAACAAAGTATAAAAGAGAAGGAAAATACCGATGCGATGGGATGAAACTGGAAGCATAGAAGAATGTGGAGATCATATTAAAATGCTAGCTACTGAATTCAATTTCGGTGTATGATCACTAAGTTAACTGCAATAGTGAGAAGATACTGCGATTTGAAATTATAGGTCACAATTCAATACTTTTCTAATAGGAATTAGAGGCTTAGTTCACAGTCATCACGAAATGCGTGCAAAACTGGTCTAATAAAATGATCTTAATATTAATTACCCATCCAAAGAAATGACTAACCTACCATCCAGTAGCTGTAAAATTCTCTGCTAGTCTAGTTTTGATTCTTCTAAACATCCTTTCCTTATTTTCCACTTGTAATCATTCCATCTACCTTGAAAATTACTTTGAAAAAGCTTTCTAACTCGGGCACATCCATAGCTCCATGATAGTCTTCGTAGGGCAACTGCTGAGAAGGAAGAATGTGAATCGTTTTCTCAAATTTGAAAGAGGAGAAATAAGATTACGCAGCAGAATGTCAAGATGGAAAATTTCTAATTTATCACTGGCGTCTTAACTAACGATAAGTTTAGACACAACAAATATGAATGATCTTCTACAAGAGTACAGCTGTCTAGTTACATCTAACCGAAACGTCAAGTGTTGTTCTTTTCATGCAGAAAACGCGCAAATAAGTACTGAAAAAAAATAGTCCATAATACTGGATGTTCAAGAATTGCAGTTTCGCTGATAGTGATCGCATCTGTCCAACTTTCACCTTGTATGTTTTTTTAATTTCTAAGAGCTGTGCTCAACTTGGAGTTCAATCATGATGAAAGAAAATTGTATAACACCTAAATAAACAGCTATTAAAGTACACTTTATACTTTGCCTTGAAAAATTTGCCGTGCAACTAAATAGATGGTGGTTTCAGAAATCTTCGTCATTTTATCAACAATTTCGGAATGCTCATGATGTTTTAGTCAAAAAAATCAGGCAAGAATTTAAAAAACTCACAATGCCTGTTTGCGTTTATCGAGTAACCCAGTAAAGTTGACTCTGAAAAGGGGCTTTACTTCTAAAAAATTGTATACCAAATAATTCCTTTTGGACCTTAAAGAGCTTGAATTGTAGTATAAGATCCCAAAAGTCCAGAAAAATCCCACTGGTGCGTTTTCCACAAAATAACCATATGCCGCTAGATTCCTAGTGGTCACCACAAGAAACCACCATATTCCCAGGGCAAGGACAGCGCTAGAATCTTTTTTGTTATAACATGTACTCTTTTATGGCCAATAAATGCATTTTAGGAGAAAAAAGTTACTTCTTGCAGAAAACAAATAATTTCGCCCTCAAAGGGTTAAAGTAGATATGTGCCATATATTCTCAAGTTTCAATCTTACGGCATCTAGAAGAATCCATTAAATAATTGGCACCTAGGGAAAGAATTTTTCAGGCCACATCTCACAAATCCTTGATTCTTCTAAGAATTTGAAAATTTCCTGATTTTTCTAGGTTGCTGGGCACCTTGGAGAGCTGTTCAATGGTATCAAAATGAACTAAGCGTTCCATTTAGAAAGAATCACATCTATGGAATATTTTTTGCAATTAAGCGAAAATGACTCAAAAATATTTTTTCATATCGTTTACTCGCTTAATTTTTTTTTCCACATTTAAAAAGATTTGGGAATTTTTCACTTGGGATACTACTCTAGGAAAGGAAGTCATGAATTTTTTTGAAAAAACTAAAGCACTGATAAATTAATCTAAAGAATAAGCAACTTGATTCCAACTTAATCGATTTTTTATCTCTTGCCATTTTTGAAGGTCTAACGGAAAGTTTCAAATTTCGAATACACATTATGGTCACAATAACATCATAACTAGTTAGAGAGACATAACACTTCGTAAGGCATAAAGCAATAAGATGTTACAAAGAAGAATAAAAAATCGAAGGTATGTATACAGGGTGGTTCAAGTTTGGAGTAATTGTACGATATCTGGCTTAGTATAGATAATAGGAAAAAACGGGTTCCGTGACCATGAGCTACTTTTTCGAGACGCATTGAACAGTGGAAATTACAGTCAGTTATATCAAAGCGTTTTCAAAATATAACATAAAAACAATTCTTTTCTCAAACTAATTGCAAGCACAACTCGCGTACTCGCTCCTAAAAACGTACCGCGTTGCCAAATTTAAAAAGTTTTAATTGCTAATATTTTAAAAAATAGGCAGTTAAGGCCAAATTGGTATAGAAAATTTCTTTTTATTTTTGAGCACAGAATAACGTACTGTAGTTTTTCCACCATTTCATTAACACCCTGTATAAACAGAAGTTTTGTGTCTTCGCGTTACCATAGTATCTAAAAAATACAACAACAGGAAAATGAAAGGAAAATTAATAAACTTGATAGAATCAATGTTTTCTCATTGTCAGTGATGAAACAAACTTATTGTTACGCCGTCAACTTTTATTGCTACAACATGAAGTAATACAAACCGGATACTACTAATAAACTGACTACACAGAAATATGCGATATATCACGAATTAATCTGCAAGAAATACCAAGGAAATGCAGCTTGCAATTCTAAAATACTACCATTCGATCTACTAGTTAGTACATCTCAGAAATAATTTAATACGAATGCTGCGTACAATATTGTAATGATTGTTATGCGGTTGTTCTTACTGTGGAACAAGTTGAAGTCAAGAACCTCGGTGAATGTCTAGGTTACAATACAACGAAGTATTGTACGAGTTGATTATTATGTGAAATTTTAACTCGTTAGAGAACTGGTTCGAAATACATACAAACAAACGCATAAAATTGTTGAACTGAACAGTTAATTATACTAAAAGTAACCAATTTAAATTCTTGTTTTAACAAGGTCTGTTTGGTTATGTCAAGAATAAACGATCAATTTGAAAAGTGGCATATTTTTGCCAAAAACTAACTTGATAAAATTACCGAAATTCAATAAACTTCTTTGAAAAACTAATCAAAATACGTACATCAATGAAATTTTCAACTTCACAAACCCTTAGAAAGTTTGTGGTTTTCAAAGAGTATCAAAGCTAATTCCAATCTAAAAGCCAAGGGGGAGATAAATCTCTGGTGTATTTATAAACATGCCTAGTTCCACCAACTTTCAATTTTCGGGATTACAGAATTTTGGCACGATACTGCCGCAGTATGTCATGTCTAGTTAAAAGAAGACATCGTGGTGGATTGCAGACATTTGCCGTCAGTCATCGTGTCTCCCTTGCGTTGGCACAACATCATCGCTTGTAATATACCTCGTAGTTTAATAAATATAGGAGGTTTACTCTACTACTCTTCCTATTCTAAAACCAACATAACGTTCACATGCTGTTCTCATCCTACCATTTCCTAAAGGATCGTTAACTAACTCTCGGCTCGCTGAATTCAGATTTACGTGTTGTATATATTTAGTATTTGTTGGCAATAATGCGGTTTTTAGCTTTTAAATTATCTGTGTATATTTAGAAATTAAGTGCAATTCATCAACGTCATTATAATAAACCTGCAAAATAATTTGCATTAGTTACTATTTAACAGTAACTTCTTATATTCAAGTCTTTCTAAAAGCTAAAGGTAAATTTTAATTTAATTTACATAAAGTATCTTCACTTATGGTTAGAAGCCTGGAAAGGTTAAACGATAAGTATTAAAAGAAGGAGTTACGTGTTACTACAACTAATATCGATAGATGGTGCTTCCATTTCATTCCGAGTGAATGCAATAACGAATATCACAAGGATTAAGATGAAAACGTGCCGCGGCTTATTACAATAACAAGTTTGAATTTATCCAACAAATGTGCATATGGCTGATTACAAAATGTTTTTTTCAGATTCCTTGAATGCAAAATCTAGTCAAAAATTAGAATGGCACAGGCTAACTTAGAATTAGAAATTCATCTTTAATAGTTCACCTTTAAGTTGTTTACTTAAAGAGAAACGCAGAACATCCAGGAAATGCTATCGTGATCGTGAAAGGAAGAGAATCAGCACAGGAATTTCAGTCGTGAGGGCTAAAGATAGATGTTTCCATTCTTTGTGGGGATCCCGAAGCGTTCTTTCATTAAGAGATAGCCTCACAAAAATTAGAGCGGGCTTCTGTTATGGATTGTGCTTTCGTTCGTCCGAAACAGTCTACGAGAGAGAGACCAGAAGGATTCAAAGTAAGCAAAACAGTCTAAAACTGCACGTGTTTTATGTAGGGCATGGGCAAGGAATTCCAAATATATTTCCAGCCATCACCTACGGAAATCAACGTGGGAACGTTTCGTTTCTTGTGACTAGATATCTTTGAGAAGTGACCTCCACTGAGTTTGCAAAGACTGAAAAGTGGAAAGAATTCCAGGGTTCAAACCGACCCAAATAGTCTACAAAAGATCTTCTTTGAACTGAGTTTGATTTTGTACCTCCGATATCGATAGAAGAAGACCATCAAACAAAACCATTCTTATTTATTCGCTTCCACAGAAACCAAAAATATCAAAACAGTATTACGTGAAGGCTACTTGAATCTGGACTGTGAAAAGATTATGTAAAAACGCGCCTTTCAATTTTCCAGATGTTTCTTCTGCTAGAGAGCAGTTGTGGTCACAATTGTTCATTAGTACCATCATTCATGAGTGGTGTTTTCAAGGAATAATATGAAGGATAGGAAGAATTTGTCGCTGCTACACCTGAAGCACCAGAATATTGCACAGATAATGTAAAAAAAACTATTGATGATGCGCCTGGACAAGATCTTAATTGCTGTGTTCTTTTCTTGGATTGTAGGATACAGAATAAACTCTTGGTCGAGAACAAGTTAAAGACTGATTAATCCCGAAATCTTGGCAGAAACGCTTTTAATAAAATCTGGAGATAGCAAGTGAATGGCATCATGAATTCATGCTAACCAACATCTCCTGCAGCGTATTGTTTAGAGATTTTAAGATTACACAAGTGCATCAAATTAAATGCAACGACATACCTGATGCTAGTCTACATCTGTGACAGTTTATATTATTCAGTTTTCTTTTCTGAGGGTTTTTGGAAACGAAATAATTTAATTTTCCAAATTTGTCTTGACCTGAACCTTTCTTTTTCGTCTCTGTTAGTATTACTACGTCTAGATTCATTTTTTCTATTTCTGTAATTACTTCCCTTCTCTTTGTTGTCAGGCCCTGTACGTTCCACGTTCCTATTCTCACAGTCCGTTTTCGTTGCCATTTTCGTCTTTTGAATTTTCCATCCTGTTTCCAAGGCTCTTCTCTGAGATTTTTAGGTCCTCTATGATTTTTTACGGGGGGTAGATTGCTAGCCCATCGCCCCAACCTTCCTCCTTTATCCGGGCTTAGGACCGGCAGCAGCGTTCGGTGTACTACTCAATCCACACACCTTCATTTGCTACAGGCGGAGTGATTGAAACAAGGCTGCACGTTGTCATCGATTTTGTTTAATATACAGTGTGTCCCTATTTCGATGCTAACTATTGGGATCTCGGAAATTGTAAGAGATACGAAGTCGGTTAAATTAGAAAAGATTTGGCTATTTTGGAGATCAGTTTACTTATGCTTTTGTTTTTTCAAACAAGTTCACGGCTTACTAGATATTTGCTAAAAACGAAATTATCTTATTTTTTTTTAAATAAAAAGCATTTCCCACTTAGTGTACCATGGCTTTAAACATATGAAAATCATTGATTTTGTCAGATAAATTACATTTGTTATGTAACAATTGCTAAAACAAAACAAAAGACGCTTTTAAGATAATTTACTGAGCATTCACAGATAGCACCAACTAAGCATCTAATGCCCCATTAGAGCGTGTTTCTTTTGTTTTAGCAATTTGCATAAAAAATGAATTTCTTTGATAAAATTCCACCACTTTGTGTGTTAGATGTCATGGTACACTATGATGAAAAAAATGATTTTCACTTCATAACTCGGCAAAACAAAAAAATAGCTATGTCAAACCATGTATTACTGAAAAGCATTTAAGGAAAGCAGTTCAGTAATATGGAAATCAAGTAGGCGTTCCATTAGAAAAAATTTGGATTTACGTTTCACCGCCGAAGTAAAACAAAAGACAATGGCGAAAATAATTTTTTTGTGTTTCGGAGTAACTTCTTTAAAACACCTTCTTTGCTGTTGTTTTCTATCTTGGCTCGTTCCTGAGATATTTCACTTTAAAAAAAAATAAGATAATTTCGTGTTTAGCAAATATCTAGTAAGCCGTGAACATTTTTGAACAAAACAAAAGCATAAGTAAACTGATCTCCAAAATAGTCAAAACTTTTCTAATTTAACCGACTTCGTATCTCTTACAATTTCCGAGATCTCAATAGTGAGCATCGAAATAGGGACACACTGTATACGTGGAGCAAGCGCTGGAGAAATGGGATGTCAATAAAGTGGGCACCCCCACTTCGTCAAAATTGAACCATTTTTTAACCATAATTTTAGACTAATTTTAGACAATATTGGACCACCATAATAAAATTTTGGACCGGCTTCGGTAAAGCGCTATAATTAAGGTAAAGCTTTTTCCCCGATTTAATTGAATTTTAGATGTTCCATATATCGGGGGTGGAATTCACCCATTAGGGGTTGATAGAAAAAATCGGTTTTGTAACCAATGAGTGGTCTATAATTGGTCTAAAATTATTGTAAGGTTTTTTCCCGATTTAATCCGATTTTAGATATTCCATATATTAGGGGGGTGGAATTAATAAATTAGGGGTTGATTACATAAATCGGTTGTATGACTAATTATTAGTCTAAAATTATGGTGTAGTTAAAGTTATCGAATTGTGGCGATTTACATGAAAATCAAAAGTGAGCTTGAGCTCAAGCTAGCACCCCCACTTTTGATTCTGTTATAGCGCTTCACCGAAGCCGGTCCAAAATTTTATTATGTTGGTCCAAAATTGTCTAAAATTAGTCTAAAATTATGGTTAAAAAATGGTTCAATTTTGACGAAGTGGGGGTGCCCACTTTATTGACATAGGAATGGGAATACCGATAGGGGATACGATATTGCACTCTCTCATGTTTGCAGGTGATCAAATAGTTTTTGCGCAGGATGCGGAAGATATATGGTGACAAAATTGAAAGAGGAATACATACAGTGGATACCAAACATAAATATGAAGAAAACAGAATATAAGGACCAAGGAACAACTTAACATTGATGAGGAAACGATTAAAGCATGCACAGAATATAAATACTTGGGCACAATAATATCAAACAGGAAAAATAGACATAGACATAGAAGAAAAAATAATAAAGAGAAGGAGAGCCACGAAAGCCCTACATGGAACGATCTGAAATAGACACCTCACAAAAGAAACAAAAAGAAAGATATTCCATACAGTGATAGAAAGTAGAACAACATACGGAGGAGAAATGTGGCCATTAACGAACGAACATAGAGATAAAATAAGAGCAGTCGAATTGAGACTATATGAGACGGTGTCTACAATACACCCGTAGGGATAAAATCCGGACGGAAAAAATATGGAGAGAAATGGAGGTAAAATCGTCGATTGCTAGTAGACTAGAGAACAGAGCTCTAAGATAGTACGGACACGTTAGTCGGATGGGAGAAGAAAGATGGCCGAAAAAAATTTTAGAATGGTCACCGAGAGGAAGAAGAAGAGGACGATCAGCCGTAAAATGGAAAACATATATATAAAAAAGCATGGAAGAAAAAGGATTAGAAGAAGGCGACTGGAAAGATAGAAAATATTAGAATCTGAGAAAGGGGAAAAGCCGAGAGAGAGAGAGAGAGACAGAGAGAGAGAGAGAGAGACAGAGAGAGAGAGAGAGAGAGAGAGAGAGAGAGAGAGAGAGAGAGAGAAATAATTTAATGCTGCCTTATATAAAATAATTTCCCGACACAATTTCTTATGATGTTGCAAATAATTCTTCTTAAATAATCTTACATCTAATGGGAAGCGACCAGGGACTTTATGGCGCCCTTTTATCTTGTGATCTCTTCATGATTTAGTGAACCAGATTCTCTCAACGACGTGTAAGCCACAGCTACATAACATCTCCAAACAAAAATAGCATTTGATGAAATTGATGCTGTTGTTCTTACTCTCTCCAGTTTTATTCTAGAATGCACCTAATTATTATTTCAAGATAAACTGTTATAACCCAATTAGTACATGTTTTAAGCGCAAAAGAGACGGAAAAGTATGTATGTACACGCAATGAATAAAGCGCTGTTACCATCGAGTAAACTAACAAATGATTTGCTCTAAATATGTAACATTTGGAACAAGATTGACGATCTCCAACGAGGTCATCGATGTAATCTGTTGACATTCACTGACGCTCCCGATTTCCTTGACATTGTAACTGGAATAAATCGAGCTAACAATGACGACAATAGCATCCAGCTTCTGCTGATGATAAGATAGTTTAGAAGTAGATAAAAACCTAGAAATCCTTGATTTTTCAATAAGTTCATAAATCCATCGCTAGGTGGCGCTGCTAATATATTTCGCCATTCCCTTATCTAATATATTAGAATAGTTTTGAGTACATTAAATGGTATTATAAGAGTAAAATTAAATATAATTTGTTTTGATAACACATTTAATGAGTAGCTCAACAACTTAATTAGATTTCAACAACATTTTTAATATTTAATTTTTAAACCTAGAAGTCAACTGTTTCCATTTATACTTACGCGTTTTTTTAAAAGAATTATAAAGACGAGACACAAACCATTAATTTCATTGGTGTCAAGACGTTAAGCATTAAACCTGTAATGCTACATTTTCTTTCAGAAATTCACCTAAAATCTCTCATATCCATTCATAATGACTGGCACATTATCCGAGTAATAAGTGCAAAGGGCACTTGGGAAAGCAGCAGGCACCACTTCTAATTCGTTTTCGAAAAATGTTTCCTTACGCAGTCCGTTAGGAGAAATGGGCAGACTGTGGGATGGTAAGAAGACGGATACAATAATGTATCTAAACTCGAAAAGCAGGCACACAAACCTAATGGCAAATTATCACGGCTTTTCTTCTTTTACGAGAAGTGACAATACCAAAAGGGGGATGACTGCTGGCGCTGCTGAAAACGAGTCGTACGCACGGAGGAATCATTACCCTAATGGTAAATTAGCAGGGGTGCCGCTAATGAGTGCACGAACACGCAGGACAATTATTAAAAGAAGGGGCCCTTTGTTATCCTTGATTTGTACCTGCGAATTGCGAGATGTTATATGTCTGACGAGGGTTATCAAGTGTACGATTTAATATTTTAGTGAGAACATTACCATTTTGTTGAAACGAGACTTGCATGAATATCGTTGAAACACGCTAATAAAAAACCTGAAAATAACAATGTAGTACATAATAGCTCCCGTTAAGAGCTTTGCAGAACTTGCTACTATGACGACCTCAAGTAATTTCCAATCACTTTAGCATAGCCGAAGGAGGTAATATGCAATAACAAGAAAATGTTACACAAGTTAGGGAGTTGACGGGGCTACTTCGGTGTTGTTAGAAGATGATATGTTCTAGAAGCTTTATCCAAGTTTCTAAGTAGTTTTGCACCAACGCATATCTGTTTATGGCCCCTACGCGAAATATAAACTGCCACTAAACAACTTATAAATCATAATGTTAAGGGGAACCAAACAAGACGTACTTTGCAGATTTCATTTAGATCCGAGACACTTTGAAGTTGCACAAATTTATGGTTTTGTTGCGCTTATATTTTCATTTGGCTGCAATATTAAATTATTTTTTTAAACAGCTGCTCTAGATAAATTCGTCGGTTGGTTATATAGAACAGTAAAGCGAGGAAGAGGAAAATTTAGAGGAAAATACGATATTAAAGAAGCATTTACCCGAGCTTTTCCTTGTCATATAGGGCTAATATTTATGCAGCATTTTAGTATAAAGCACAGAGAACTATGTCTAACGTAAAATTATACATCTAGAAGGTTTAAAAGCAAAGTAAAAAAGGGCAGCCGGCCGCGACGAGGCACATTTTCATTTCGTCACACTCAACATCCTCCAGATGTCACGCTCCGGTGTTTTCCGCGCTTCTTGTTCTTCTTACAAAGTAACGCGCAGTAAATCCGAAGTTAGTGCTTGAATTAGCGTTCCTTTGCTAATTGCGTGCGGTGGAGAGGGACGCCGAGAGCCCCGGTGGCGCCCGGGAGAAATAGGGGGGTGGACGACAAATGCGCCGTGATGTAATTTAGGAGCACTTGAACCGCGACTTACAAGTGGCTCTCCCTCAAGTGTTAGTGGGTTAGTGCTACGGTGCTCTTTTATTTGACGCAATCGTTATTGGATTTATTTATAGGGCTCCTGGCCACAAACAACTTGAGATTTACTGATTTGTTCAAAGTAAATTGCTCTCGGAAGAAGCAAACAGATTGATTGGACTTAGAACATCGGCTTCGGCACAGCATTGTTATGGTAGCTGGTTACAAACTCCGATAATAAATCAAAACTTCAAAAGTTTTAAATTTAGAACACCAGACCTAGAAGTAACCAGACAGTTTCAACAAGTTGTTTTATTAGGGTACTTTCCTTGAGGTTTATGCAACTTTTAATATATTCAGTCCGAATTTTAGAAAATCAGAAATACTTAACGTTGAACATAATTCTTTCTGTTGGAGAACATAAAAATTTATTTTTCATTTTTTTTCTCCTTCAAATGCTAATTGGCACCATCTAGATAACGATACATCAAGGCATTTTAAAAATGTTAAAACTGTTAAAGATGATCTCAGCGCTACTTCAAAAACAGAAGGTTAAATAAAGCTGATAAGTAAGAATTGTGTAATTCATAAATTGCAGAAAGCTGTTAAACATGATTTAATAACAAGCCAGCACGAATAACAAACTGTTCTGATTTATGAAACAATTGCTGATTTCCCATTTTCGCTTATAAACATAAAATTAATTGGATAATTACCAAAATTGTGGAAAAATACGGCAAAATAAATGCCACGGTGAAAATTCTGCTTCCTCAAATGCAGGTTATGATATCACAATAAAACGGTCCACAGACATCAAGATATGTAGTTGCGTGACGGTTGTATCGATGTTTGTTTAAGTCGTTTCTCACCACACATGCACGGATCTATCGCTCGCACAAAAGGCACAGTTGATTTGTTAAGATTATAAAAAAAAAACGTAGTGTTGTCTTATGGCAGTATTAATGCCAAAACAAACAGTGACTATCCTCAAGACAATAATATTAGATGGGGATGTTGCGTAACCTTTTGAATTTACATCCCACGCACGTATAATTCTATAAATTTCTTCCAGAGAGGTTTATTTATGATTTTGTAAGAATTACATTTCTTATATTACGTTAGAACTCGGCTAAATAATTTAGGTTAGGAATGGTAATAGTGATATTAGAGAGACATAACACGCAGGATTTTTTTTATTTCGATTTAAGGCAGGCTACGACTCTTTTTATTATTTATTCACATCAGTCTCAGTTTGTAGTTTGGCATATTAGTGAGTTTAGAACAGAGTTGAGGTTTTTCAAGTTAAAATCTACCGCGATTGACTTTTTTAAAATCACTCTGTATTAATGAGAACCATTGAATTGATTCTCACGATGTTTCTTCAGCGCAGTACCTTAAACTTCTACTCAAACAAATGTTCACGTACAAGTTCATAAACAACATAATTCAATAATACAGCAGGTTTAAAGGCGTCTCCAAAATTAAAGCATGACAAAATATCATTTTCAATTGGATTCAGAAGCTTCGTCTATTTTAGATCTACTGGCAAAAATTCAGATTATTTCGAACACTACTTTAGATTTCAAATAATGGTGTGCAACGTGTCACAACTGTATCTACGAATGAGCTTTCTATCTAACACCATGTATTAAATTAAAATACGAGGTCTATTCAAAAAGTATCGCGGATTGTGTTTTTTCAAAAATTATTTATTTATTCATGAATATCTATTTTGTCCCCTTCAAAGTAATCCCCATCAGATATTAATACACTTGTGCCAACGTTTTTTTCAATCCTCGAAGCACTTCAAAAAATCATTTTTTGTGATCTTGTTCAGCTCCTCCTTCGATGCTGTCTTTATCTCCTCAATCGTAGCGTAACGTCGTCCTTTCATGGGCCTCTTCAGTTTCGGGAACAAGAAAAAGTCACAGGGGGCCAGGTCTGGGGAATACGGTGGCTGCGGCATCATTAGTGTGTTGTTTTTGGCCAAAAATTCGCGCACAAAGAACGATGTGTGAGCAGGGGCGTTATCATGGTGCAAAAGCCAATTTTTGTTCTTCCACAAATCCGGGCGTTTCTGGCGGATTGCTTCGCGCAAATTGCGCATAGCTTGCAGGTAATATTCCTTATTGACCGTTGTACCCTGTGGCAAGAACTCATGATGCACCACGCCCCTGCAATCGAAGAAAACTGTAAGCAAAACCAAAAGCACGCTCTTCGTCGTTCACATCTTCTCGGCCCTCTGAGAACATTTTGTACTACCGATAAACGTTGCTTCGGTCCAAGGTAGCTTCACCATATGCCACAGTCAACATTCGGAATGCGTCCGCGCACTTAATTTTGTTTTTCACACAAAATGTGATACAGATTCTTTGATCCATTTTTTGGAATAGGCAAAAATCGAAGACGAGCCAAAACACGTCCAAGCAAAACAGCTGTCAAAAATTAACTGAACATTCAAAATGGCCAAACTTGTCGGCGTAAGTGAGGGACATGAGTACCAACATAACACCACAAAAAAATCGAAAATCGAATATACGTAACCCGCGGAAATTCAAAATTCGCGATACTTTTTGAACAGACCTCGTACATCTAACAGAATCAGCATCAGGGTTTAATCTAGTACGATAATTAATTTACAATTTGAGTGCTCTCAATTTCAAACATATTGTTTTTAATTGCCGTAATCAGTTTCTGTCAGATTACAGAAACATATCAGTTAGATTACTTTCTTTCAGTGTTTCTTAAACCGTGAGCTACCAGACGAGACGGTACTAGCAAGAAAAAGGGAACGCTGTTTTTCAAAAACTCACAATCTTAAATGATAGTTCTTGATTTATCTACTTATCATTTTTTGCTAAATTTTGATTTTAAACTTAACGGTAAATTTTCAGTCGTTTGTAATGTTAATGATTTTGTTCAACAAGGTGTCTGTCTTTGTGGTTTGATCTAATCGTCGCTACATAACTATTTTCATGTAATAATGGAAGCCGAATTCGAAACTTCTGGTTGCTTTATCAAGATATTGTCACGATATCACGAATCCGTAAATTTTAACTTAGTCACAAATGTCAAAATTGTAATAACTCAAATGATCAATCGAATCAAATGAGAGATTCAAAAGAATTCTAAGGCATTAATTATTCAATATATCAAGAAAATCATCAAGAAGGTTTAGAAAACTTATCAAAAAGTAATCTTCCTACTCAAAATAGATGTTTTCCAAGTGATCCGGCTGTAATAATAATCAGAACTTACTGCGCCCTAAGGCAAAACTCAGACATTTGCCCCCTTACAAATATGGGAGGGCCATATTCGTTTTTTGGCTCTCCAAAAAGGTTCATAGAGAGCCAATTCCAACATTGGGCCACTTGAAGGGTATTTGATACAGTACCTGTTTTACAATGTAGACACCAGTAACTTCAAAGCTAATAATTACATCGACAAAATTTGAATGTAAGTTTGTAGACACATGTTTAACGAACAGCATGCGCAAAAACTGTTTTGCAAAAATATACTTCCTCGTCCCTCAAGAGGGGAATTAGCAATTACGCTGCAAAAATGTAGCTCACTGCTTATTTGATGCAGGCCTAGCCGACAGATTATTGCGCCTTTTATCGGTATTTTGTCTACTCTGCCTTTTTTTAGTTATGATCGGAAGTAGTTGTAGACAATTTCTTGTCTGATCAAAGCAAGCGTCAGTATCAGAAGCGGAATTTATAAAAATGGGTCGCCGTACAACAATTGAACAGCGTGAACTGCTCATACACCATTATAAAACTAGGAAATCGATCCGCAAAATTGCTCAAATGGTCATTTTGAGTGCCTCTACAGTGCAGCATTTCATCGAGCGCTTCATACACGAGAATCGGGTGAAAGATAAGGGCAGAAGCGAGCCAAACAAAATTTTCAATGCGTCTGACGAGCGATACACTGCCCGTAAAATCAAAGCAAATCTGAAGTTACCGGCCCCTAAACTGGCTACTGAAGTCCAGCATGAATTAGCAAAGTCATGCAGTGCTGAAATCGTTCGCCGCCTGCTTCGCGCGCACAACTTTAATCTTGAATTCTTTTTCAAATTCGATAGTCTTGTACAACTTGGAATACAAGAGGGTTGACTCGTGAATCACTGAAGCGGCACGATATGGAGGGACAAATCACAACAGAAAAAACCAGAAGCTATTGGTTAAATCTAAATTTATAGCAAATTCAAAAGTTTCATTAATAACAAATTAACGTTAACGAATGTTTCAAATGAAAGAAAATAACAAATAATGAAACCAAGAACAAAATGTGACTTGAACTTGTAACCTTCTAATACCACACAACACGATGGTCTAGAGCAGTGGTTCTCAACCTTTTGTCAGTCGCGGAACACTTTTAAATGTGAAAAAATCTTGTGGAACACTAGAGTTAATAATAATAAACAAGACGACCCAAGTCATAAAACTAACAACAGATATATGGATGAATGTTCCTTTTCTTTTCCTTTTTGGAAAGTCCTAGATATTCTTGGACAGAAATCCAAATTTATATTTAGTGACTAACACAAAGTTGTGTAACATTTTCCTGGTAAATCGTTAAGATTTTGTTAAGGTTAAAGATGATTGTTACCTGTTTATTTCTAAAGGAAAGGAACACGCATCGTTCCTAGAAGGGCGCTTCCGCTGAAGGGCTGATGCGTAAGCTTGAATTCTAAAAACTATCTTAGTTAGGTACTTAACTAAAGTTGCATACTATTGCGCAATACTTGTTGCTTAAAATCATTATAAAATAATAAATTTTAAATCTTAATATCAGACCTAATACTCAACAACAACGAAGTGAAGGAAACATATCTACTGTATTTTGTTTTCTAATATACGATTTTTCCAAAAAGATATTTGTTTCTAAAATGCTGACAATTTGTCCGTCAATGTTAAAAATATTTTCATTCCTTCCTTGGATACTTGTCTTAACGCTATTTAAATAATTAGAAATATCAGCTAAATATGCCATTTTGGCACACCAAGTATCATTGTTAAGGCATTTTACAAAAGAATCTGTACCTTCATTCTGGAAAAAAGGCAACAATTCATTTTTAAGTTGTAAGATTCTACATGTCACTTTACCCTTACATAACCATCTTACTTCAGTGTGCAAAGGCAAAGTTTCGTATTGAGCTTCCATAGACGAGCAAAATTTTCTAAAGAGGCAAGTTTTCAAAGTTTTTGACTTAATGTAACTTACCATGTTTAGAATTTGGTCCAATACAGATTTTAATGTCGCCAGCAATGTTTTCGAAACTATGGATTCTCTGTATAAAACACAGATATGATATCTGAGTTTCTTCTCTTTGCAACGCTAACAAATCATTTAACAGAGCCTATCATTGATGGACCACCGTCCGCACAAATTCCTACACATAGGTCCCATGATATTTTAAATGTTTCTAAATAGAGTAAAGTCCGGCAAGTTTTCTGCAGCTTAGAAATTAATGCACTATTTCGTTTTCATTAGCGGAACAAACGAATCCTAGTATATGAGCTTTACCGCTAATATCAGCAAACTCATCAATCTGCAGAGCAAAACATCGTTTGAAAGTTTATTTGCAACTGTTTCCTTAATATTATCTGACAAATCCTTAATTTTTCTTTTTATAGTATCGTTGCCAAACATAATTTTCACTATCCCACAACATGCTGGTAAAACAAGAAACTCTGCTATGGTATATGGTTTTAATTTTAATATAATTAATTCCGCTACCTTATAATTACCAATTTGAGCCTTTTGAGAAATTCTGGCAGTTTTTTCAAAATGTTTTACTTGCATGTCCACCAGTCTCTTGAAGTAATATTTAGTTTTTGGAGCAAGATTAGCATGCTTCGTAGTAAAATGGCGTTTCAACTTCGCAGGAACCATTGAGCTATTCAGCAATTTTTCTCCATATGCAATACCTTGTGGAATTTGACATTCTTTCTCTTAAATATTTGTCCGAATTCTGCCTATTAATCTTTCTTATTTTACTACGTATAATTTTATCTCCTGTATGAGTCGAGTTTGCAGCAACATAATTATTACTCCTTCCGCTTGTACTTGCTCCATCATTGCTACTTTACTCAGCATCATGTTTTCGTTTAATAAATCTATCCATTTTGCGGTATTAGGATGGCAAATACTTATTTTGTCAAACGCAATGAACGACTGTAACTTTTAGATAGACTGATAGAGCCTTAGAGCGGAATTTTAAATCCTAAACATCGCAACGGGCAATAATCTGTAGCGCGACGAGACGCTACGCCGCGCCGTCTCACACGCACTTCTGCTGTGAAGTGTTGACTTGACCTGAATTGTAACACAAGCTGACAGAAAAACTAAAAACAAAAACTGACCCTTAAAATGCTACTGTTCTATTTTTGTCCGTTCACCTTGAAAACATCTTGTAGAACCACCCTCAAGGGATCCTCCCGAGAACTATTGATATATTAAGTGCTTAACACCCGGTATGCGCTCCGAAAGAACAAGATTAATCTTTGCCAATAGAAAAACGCCCTGGTCACATAAGGAAGGGTAGAGTCGAACTGAACCGTACGACGCGCTTAAGAACCGCGAGTGATTTCAAAAAGATAAATAAGTTAGTAGTTAAAGCATAGTGTGCACATAAATATTAGAAGTGTAAACCAGTTTAGTGATTTATTCTTGTGTAAATAAATTACAACAAAGATACAAACTTTACAAATCGCATGTGCGCACGGCGAACGTGAAAGTAGATTTTTATGACGGATCGTTGGTTAAAAACGGGTAGTATTGTCAAGTCTGATGAAAATCTGGACAAGCAATCAATTGCTTCTTCTACTACAATCCCTAATTTGAAACCAACACCAGGTGGCAATATTGAAAGTTGTAGTGAGCTACCGTCTCGCCAGACTGGAAGCAATGACAAAATAGGCGAAAAGGGTGAGGAAAAAAGGAAAGAAACGAAAATATGACAGTGACTATTTACAAATGGGTGTTTATTTTGCGGGAGATGAGTCAGAACCTAAACCACTTTGTGTAATTTGTAGTGAAGTTGTGGCTAATAGCAGTTTAAAACCATCACTTCTTCGTAGACACCTTGAAACAAAACATCCGGCTCACAAGGATAAACCTATTGA
>VTPC01090298.1:280074-327678 GCA_011009095.1 Ignelater luminosus
AGACACCTTGAAACAAAACATCCGGCTCACAAGGATAAACCTATTGACTTTTTAAAAGAAAATTGGTAAAAAGTGTAGTGCTTTTTTTTCTGTAGGCTATAAATGAAGATAGTAAAATGGCTCTCGATGCATCATTTCGAGTTAGTTACAGAATTGCAAGATCTGGACAAGCACATATAGTGGCAGAAAATTTGATTGGACCGTGTGCTAAAGACATCCCGAAGTGTATGCTTGGAGAAAAAGCGGCAAAGAAAATTGACCTGGTTTCATTATCAAACAACACAGTGTCGCGGAGAATTAATGATTTAGCAAATAATGTCGAAAGCGAACTTTTGAATTATTTCGCTGTTCAACTTGACGAGTCGCCGATGTAGCAAACGCTGCAGTATTGCTCGTCTATGTTAGATATATTTTAAAGAATTCCTTCCAAGAAGATGTATTATTTGCAAAACCACTGAAAATCTATACGACAGGTGCAGCAATTTTCAATATGATCAATGACTATTTTGAAAAAATGAAATAAACTGGTCTTTTTGTCTGAATGTGTGCACAGATGGTGCAAAATCAATGACCGGAACATTTTTTGGTCTTGTGGGGCGCAGGTAAGGAAGATCAACGAGAATATTGAATGAAGTCATTGTTGTATTCATAGACAAGCACTGGCGTGTAAGCGTATTCCTGCAGAGCTAGTACTTTAAGCGACGCTGCAAAAATTGTAAATTTTACAAACTCTCGCCTATTCCGTACAATTTGTAAGGACTTTGGAAGCCTTCGCGTTTCTTTACTACTTCATACAGAAGTTAGATGGCTTTCTCGTGGCAAAGTGAATTGAAGTCTGAGGTTCGAGCATTTTTTTCTGATCATCCATTTCATTTGTTGTCTTGTGTATCCAATATTCTTTGGCTGTAAAAACTTGCACACTTAGCCGACATTATTTTAAGTTAAATGATTTTAATCTGGCTTTACAAGGCCCAGGTGTCACCATTTTCAATGTATATGATAGAATAGAAGCCATGCTAAAGAAGTTCAACTTTTGGATTCAATGTCTGCAGATGAATGAGTACGAATGTCTTGATTCTCTCAACACCATTTTATCAGAAAATGAAATTCAACTTATCGAAAATATCAAAAGGGATATTACTGAACATCTCCAACAGCTTCAATTAACGTTCAAGGACTATTTTCCTAATAAACCTATTATTTCTGGATCGAACAACTGGATACATAATCCTTTTCAAGGAGATATAACTTCAGATTCTTCTTTAACTTGACTGAAAAAAGAAAAGCTCATTGACTTATCCTCTGGCAATACCATAAAAGCTGTTTTTAAAGATTACTCTTTAATTGACTTTTGGCTCAATGTCAAAAATAAATATCCTATTTTGGCGGAAAAAGCCATTAAAGTTTTATTACCCTTTCGTACAACATATCTATGTGAGAAAAGATTTTCAACATACACTTACCTTAAAGATAAGTACAGAAACAGTTTAAATGCAGAACCTGATCTACGACTCAAACTTTCAGACATCGAACCAAATTTTGAGTTTTTCTGCTCCACCAAACAGGTCCAAATATCTCATTGAGGATTTTTTCAAGTTCTGTATTATTCTATTCATTTTATATTAATTCTTTTTTGCAGGTTAAGCTATCATTTTAGTTTTAATAATGTGTATTTGTAAATGTTTTGCAATCATGTTTTAGTTTTTCGTTATGAACTATTATTTAATTTGGAAAATAAATTTTGATAACAACCCACTGCTACTATTTTATTTACTACTACTAATGACTATACAGGGGGTTCGCCAATCTATTCCGGTTTTTAGAAGGGGTTCGCGAGGAGAAAAAGGTTGGGAACCGTTGGTCTAGAGGTTAAGACGTCTGACGCAACACTGGAAGACACAGATTAGAGTCCTGCCTGAACTGCAAGTTTCTCAGTAAGATTTCAAATTTGCACATGAACCGACCAAGTTAGTATGGCGTAAAAAATTAAATTGATGCAAACGCAGAAAAATATTTTAACGTTTAATATTGAAATTAATTTGTTTGCAAAAGAATTTTATAAGAAATTTTTTAAAGCTTTTCTGACTCCGCTTTTTGGCATATGAGATAACCATACACTATGGTCCCTACTACAAAAGAAGTTCCATGTCGACGTAACGTTTCGTTTCAAAGATACAAGACAAAATGCTCTACTTTCGGTTCAAGTTAGGTAAAGAAAAGAAAACAAAAGCAAATAGAAGAAAACTTGCACTGCCACTGTGCAGAATAACGATTGATTACGACTGTAGAATTTTTAGTGGTTTGGTCAATTTTCAAGATTTTTGTACGTTCTCCAATTTGGATTCAATCTTTCTCAATTTAAACGCGGTAGCAACGATGGATAATTATTTGGTAGTTGCTGTATCAGAATCGGTGCTAAACGATGTTCTGATAACGCCCACAAACTCGCACCATAACAGGCTTATGGCATCAAAATCATCTTTGGTCAAAACAAAACAATGCCCTTTTCCACAGATCACGATTCCAAAAAATGAGATCTACACAGTTTCTCCGCGCCTTGCTGCTTCCCTTTCACCAAAGAGGAGTGTCAGTACCAAATGCCTTACATTAGTAGTGTCCGTGGCGGTGGTCAGATATTGAAGAATAATCTAAATTAGTGTGATAGTTATCAAGATTTAGAAAAAATTTTGACAGTTTAAAGTAACTTGCTCTCCGGCAGAAGTCTCCATATCAGTTCTTAATTTGGCTTTCAGGATATGAAAGCCAAGTTTTATCGATTCTCAAAAATATCCAAAACCATCTTATCTCAAGTATTGCATCACTTGCGACTTCAGCTATTTTTATTAGATTTTAAACTACGTATAATCTGACCTATACCATATTTGTTCAGAAACGGCTAATGGTTGTTATAGAAAGGCAACATACCACTCACAGATAATTTAGCAATTTGAGTCCGTTTGTTATAAACACAAAATGCATCACTGAGAACTTCCCGAGCTTTAAAAGAAATAAAGGCATGCTCTTATTGGAAGCGTCCGCTAAAGACTGTCAGGAATTGAGTTATATCTTTCTCACAAATATTTGCAAGGAAATTTACAAGAAAGAAAACTATAAAATCCACCGAACTACCTACAAAAAAATGACTACTTCTGCATTCGAGAAAAAGTTACAATACAGACAGCCAGACCCACATCATCATGCCTACTGATGGCAATTTTTTCGATACCCTTAATAGCATAGCCACTTCTAAATGCTGTTTTTAGTGTTATATGTTGTGCCTACGTAGATACTTCTTTTTTTTAGAAAGTTACTGAATAGAAACCCCTTTTTCCGGTCATGAAAATCGAGGTATGCTTTGGTTAATTTCTATATTAATTTCAGAACAATTATAGCTTTTGTTACTGTACTTAAATAAATGGTCTTTGTTAGAAAGTTAGCATTTAAAAATGTAATTAGGCGTTCCATTATTTAAAAAACCCTTCGAGCTCGGCCTCATGATAAAAGGCAAAACAATTGAAAAAACATTATTTTCATCTTCCACGGTAAATTATTTTCTACGCAGTTTCTTGATGCTGAGAATTGCAATTGAGATTCCTAGAAATTTCAACACTTTTGTTTAAGAATGGACCAAACCCGACCCGAATCCGAACGGGTCTATAACGATTGTCATCAACTTCTAAGAGAATTTAGACTGATGGGATACCAGAGCTTGCGAGCACCCTCGATATTATTCCTAGCGGGGCATATATGCTCTTTGACAAAATATCGTTTTATCCAGTCTCTTTGAGGCTCTATAGTGACTCCTTGAAAATCCTTTTTAACAACCATTTACTGATTCTCCATTACAGTCAAAATTTGCTCACAACAAGGAGGGTCTATCATTATGCTATGGATCAGGCAACAAGTCAAGGTACTAAATAGGTAATCTAATGTTACTTTAACCCATGTGAATGTTACTTACAGATAGGAGTGTACATAATAATCGATTAATCGATTATTTTGATTTATCCATTACCCGATTATTTAATTTTTCAATTAACCGATTAAACGGATTATTAGAAATCAGGTCGTCTGTGTCTGTTAGTGGGTCATTATGTGCCCTATTTAAATAATTAAGGAATTGGGCAATTACTGAAGGAACCGATTAATCAATTGCTTGATTTTAGTTTCCATAACTGCCTAGTTGATTTAATTGTTTACATTAATATTTAAGGTTTGTTTTAGTCGCACCCACGACATTGTAATTTATCACAATTTTTTCTTTTAACTCCAGTTGCAGAACTAACTGATAAATTTCCCACCTTGGTGGGTCAGTAACGTATTTACAAAACTTGTCTATGAGGCCCGTTTTATTTAAAAAAAAATTCTAAAACATAGTTTTTTGAAAAGAAATTGTAATCAGTGGAATTTTGATGCAAAAAAATCAAAATAATTTTACTTAAAATTTTATATTTGTTATTATTTTTTTTTGAACTACTGTGAAGGATCGAGACTCTTAGAACCTCCCCCATAAATACGCTACTGTAATGAGTTAATTAATTATGCCTCTTGATACATTTTTAAAAGTGAATTAACAATAATTAAAACATAAAAAGAACTTTGTATCACTTGTTTTACTCGAGTAAAATTACGTTTCTGATTGGTCGACATCATTTGTTATTGAAATTAGTTTGCATATTTTCCGGGTTTTTTCTGAACTTGATCTGGCTGTGTTTCTCAACTGTCCATGCGCAAATACTGGGTATTAATTTAATAGGGAAAAGTCATCAACCAAGAGATTTCGCCAAAAATATCGAAAAATGAGTGATCATCAGTTACAACCAATGTTACCAAAGTACAAAATCTTCAACATTTATTGTGATTTCTGGCGATATGTTTTTCTGTTGTGCCAACGGTGTGATCACCCTCACACTAGTTGTTTAAATTTCCAATAGAGATCGCGACGATTTTGTTTTTCTCCTATATTGTGCCTTTTTGAATTGGTACACCTGCAAAAATTGGTAATACTGCAATAGGTAGAAATGGACTGAATTAATTAACCTTGAATAATTAAGATGGCTTTTGTCAAAGTCAAGTTGAGGTTATGAAAAATATACATACTGACAGAAAACAAGTAAAAAACAATTGCAAAAATTAAATTTGTTTTATTTGAACTACTTTTCAATGTAAATTTTTAGTTTGCTAACATCTATCTTTCACTACCAACAAGTTCAGTTAATTTAGTACCAACTTAAAAGCAATAATCGCAGTATTAGATGAACACCTCGTACGAAATATAAATAAATCACCGCCGTTAAGTTTCTCAAATCATAGGTTACGCAGATTTTGTTTATTTTCGATGCCACGTTAGCGATTCCTAGTTGGATTTATAAAGACCTTAATAGCTGATTATTTGGTAGTCGATTATTCGATTAATCGATTATCGATTATTGAAATTGATAATCGCCCAGCCCTACTTACAGACATACTGGTGGTCAACATACATACAATAGCATCTGTAAAACTGCGTCCACCTTCGTTAGTGATTTCTACCGGGAATGTTACGCAATAATTTGTTTATGATCTCGTGTTAATCCGACAATATGTGGTCGATTTCGGTAGCTTCTTTTAGACTTGCTTCCTTTTTTGCATGTGTTCATTAAGTCTCCCCTAAAGAGAAAAAATTAGAAAACAAGCACTGCAGAGAACAACGTGGATTCAGGTATCTGAAAAGGTACATAAATACAGGGTGTCCCCAGATCGACTTTAACAATAGGTGTGAAAGACAAAAAATTTTCGAGTTGAAATCTGAACCTGTGGGGATCAGCCCTGCTTGATTAGAAACTAACTTGCAGCATATTTTTATTTTTGAAAAATCAAGCAGGCTTTGATAGGCATCAAAAACTTATTTTCGTTGTAGGTAAAGTACCTTTTCCATGAGACATATCAAAAGATTTTATGAGCAAAAGCTGTTCAGAATGCGAATTTATGCCCACATACCAAATTTGAAAACAATCGGCACAATTTGATTTTTTCATTGATTTTTAAATTTTACAAAACAGTGAATTTAAAAAAATAAATTTTATTAGTATTATTAATTACAGCCTGCATGAAAGTTTACTCTATGTAACTGCCACCTGACTGAACACAGTTTTCAAGACGAACTTTAAAGTCGTGGCAGTCACATAGAGAAAACCTTCCTGGAATTGAAAAAAACCAAATTCTGCTGATTGTTTTCAAACTTAGTATGTGGGCATAAATTTGTATTCTGAACAACTTTTGCTTATAAGATTTTTCGATATATCTCACGGAAAATGTACTTTACCTACAGCGATACCTATCAGAGCCTACTTGATTTTTCAAAAATAAAAATATGGCGCAAGCTAGTTTCTAATCAAGCAGGGGTGATCCCCACAGGTTCAAATTTCAACTCGAAAATTTTTTGTCTTTTACGCCTATTGTTAAGTCGATCTGGGGACACCCTGTATATTTTACTGATTAACTATCGAGAACCGAGAAAACTCTCCATTCAATTATCTCTTTTAACATTTTCAAGTCCATATTTCAAAACTGCACTTTAATATAAGATTTTCCAAATGTGAAAAACACCCAGTACATAATAATTACCGAAACACAGGTGTTCAGATGTTAAGTTGCTAAGTGAGAGCAAAAATGATATTTTTCTTAAAGATCATCGTTTCTAGCCGTCATATTACTTCACAAAGTCTGCCTAATTTCATCTACGGTACTAATTATTTATTCCTCTATATTGCCCTTCTATAATAAAAAGTTACGAACCGCTACCGGCGAAAACTTAACTACCATTTAAAAAAATGCACGAAAGGAAAGATTCCTTTCATTATCGCTTTACTCATCTATAAATTGCAGGAACTGCTTTTAGCATATTCAGGTTCAGCCCCACATACTACACTTTTTTGTTTCATTTGTATTGGGGTTTCTTTGTTGGTGAGAGTTTAACTGTAGCGTGCAACCCATATGTTTATCTTGAACGTTTCTGTAAATTTGTTTCTAAAAATCTAAAAGTTAGGCAGGAAACTCATTTTTGTGTTTAAGAGAGAAAACACACATTGGGAGGAAGAAAAAGTTTTATTCGTCACAATTTGCATTAGAATAAAATTAGCAATTGTTAATTAACATGGTAACATTTAAAATTCATTAATAACAAATAGTTTTTACAGTTGTTGATTTAGGCAACACAATATGCAACAATAAATTCGGAAAGTTTACCATTACGTAAAATTCCGAACCCGCGTGCTTCTATAGTATTATGATATTAACGTTCCAGTTTACATTTTTTTATGCAAACTGAGTTTTTAGCGAGTTAAACTTTGTAGACATGCTAAAGCAAAGCGAATCTGCAGAATCGGCCCTCTTCTCTTGCAAAGTCCTCGAAATCAACCCCTCATATAATTACCTCGTTCAAAGAGTTAATTGACTTCCTTTTACACGATCAATTAAGCCCTCACATTTATAAAAAAAAAGAAAGGAGGGGACGTCTCTCTTTTTTTCTCTACTTCACATATATTTTTATTTGGATGGCAACAACAGAATGTGCTCGTATTTCCCATGATATCGCAGTAGCGCAGATCCGAACGCTCTTCCATTAATAAAGTGAGCGGGAGGTATCTTAATTAAATCAAAACAATATGGCTACGTGAAACCGAAATTAATTTAGAGCCGCTTCGAATATCCGTCCTTATGATGCGGGCTTGTAGGGGTGACCCACTGCACACAGGTAACACATTGTTAGAGGAATGTAATACAGGCAGTTTAGAGAAGCGTGTGACGAGTGATATTTGAAATGATGTGATTGGGGTTGCACGTTGGGGGTCCAGAATTTCACGGCGTGCGCGCCCTTTTGATCTTTCAACAAACTTTGTTTGCCGGAGAAGAACACTCTCCACCTTAGCGCGTTCGCTTGTTATTCTCTTATGTCGAAGTTGATCTCATCATGAAATTCCTCCCCATTCTGACTTGGACTTTATATAATACAACCACGAAAAGTTGTTTAGTTGAGAACACCAACAATATTGTTTTGAATTAGTGTGAAAGGAGATTGTGTTCTTTGAATGACAAATTTTAGCAACAAGGATTTTGAAGTGTTGAAAAGCACAGCAAACTTTATTAGGTATTTACAACGAAATGATAATGAAAAGCATCCAGAATACAATTAGTTCATTTCTTTGTGAATGGAGGGAAAAAAACTGTTTTTTCTTGAAGATGTTTTCCGGTCGTAAACTCCTTAGGTGTTAAAAAGCATGAATCACCAAAGACCCCAAAAAGCGATAAGGATCAATTCGGGGAGCATGCAATTAATGTCGACGGCGGCTCGAAAAGTACCACACGGTACGTAACAGGTAGAACAAATGGCTGCGTTTCCGTTTCTGCTCACGTCACTTCCACCGGCTAATCTCTTTCTGATTGCCTAAGTTTGACATTTATATTAGACTCTCGTGCCGACGCTTTGACGTGCTCGCTTTTATTTCAAATCTCTAAACGATCGGATTCGGAAGGCGGATTAAATTGTTTAACCTTCCCGCAAACGTTAGGAATTATTAGATTTACCCCCCTCTTCGTAACGACTTTATTATAATACGCAATTTTGCGTCCTTTGAATGCGTAAATTGAGTTATTGGTAATTAACGCAATCTCTCCCGTGCGATGCGAAGCTGATGAGAGCTTTTAAAAAATAAATTCATTCGCAGAATTGTAAGAATCAAAATTCCGAAGGGATATAAATTACAAATATTGAAAATTAATTTGTAGGTCATTATCTAGTAACTGTTAGTTATAAACAAGGTGAGGGGTCAAGTATTTTAATTTCTGTCCTTTGAATTATGTAAATCAAATTCATATATTATGAAGTACTCACCAAACACTTCAAAATATTAAAATGTTAAGTTCTGTTTATCTTGTAAACTCGTCTTTAAATTGTACCCACCTGAAAAAAAAGAAAAAGACATGTGAGATAAGTTTGAAATACAAACAATTTTATATTGTCATTAGTAGAAAATATTATAGCAATATTTGTAAAAAAAAACCTGAACATTTGGCAACAATGTCTAGCAATCATAACCTCAAAAAGAGGGATCGCTCGAGATTAGTTCATACTATCGCACTTTATAACCGAAATGGATTTGTATATTTTCTCCTTTAGGCAGGATTAAAGAGACTAGAGAATTGGAAAAAAATTGAAATTCTTTCTGTGCGATCACATGAGATAATATTTTATTAATAGACAAACAAAAAAGGTTCTCCAAATAAAGAATCTTGAACGACGGCATGCCGACAAAAGTAAAAGTCACGAAGTCGCGCGCTCCTGCTGGTCAGTTTACATCATGTGTATCTAGACGGCGAGGTCGACATACCAGCAGCGGCAAGCAGCAAGAGAGCACCAGCAACAAAACAGCACCCCACTGTCCGACAACGATAGCTGAAGAGAAGAAACAGTCTCTCTTGAATCACGTGAGAAGGTTCAGGTGCAAACCTTGAACCTGGCAGCGACCACATTCACGAGAGCAGGCAGCGTATAACGATGATTAAAGATTAGAGACCCGTTCTCAATCGTAAAGTGACGCCCATATGGTGGAAACAACGTGAACGCGGAAGTGGCGCAATAACGCGTTACCGGAGATAAATGGACGAGCTTTACAGACACCGCATGACAGATGTACAGGAGAGAAAATCACTATAATACCAAATTATTCATTATTTTAGGTGACACATTTTCTAGACATCCATTAAATGGGAATTTTAAAGGAAATAATAAACAGAGAGAACGTTAATGGTAACGTTTAGCATCTTTTAATCAAGTTAAGTGCAAAAAATCAAAGATACCGCTCAAAAATATTAACTAAGATTTATTACGCTGTTGACAAATGAAATGACTTTTTTAACACATTCATTTTGCATTTCAATCAATCTACAACACTTCAAAGATTTTGAAAATGTTTGAGTTGGATAGCTATCACCATTAAATATAAAATATGAGTAAAATTTCATTTGCTAAAAGACGAACATAACCCCACTTTCTGAAACTTTGGAACAATTTTTATTTATAATTTCAGCACTGTCGATGAACTTACTTTTAAAATATCAGAGGAGTACACACGCACACTATACACAATATGTTCTTCGCTATTTAATAAATGCACAAATAAATAAGTTTTTATCGCAAAAATATCACCACGTGTTTTCGTAACGATTTTAAGCGACTAACCGACCTCTTTTTCGAGACGGGACCAACTGAGATATTCCGAATTGTGCTAGGGTGGCAAAGCCATATGGGGTAAGTAGGGACAGTTAGTTAGATAGGGAGAATTTCCAGGTAGTTATTCTTCATTGTTCGGAATTGATTTTGAAGGAATTTCAATAGCAACAAAAACCATTTTTTCGGGTTGCTTTTTCATATTTTAAAGCGAAATCATTTTTTAAATGTTTTGTTTTACTATACCAATCTTCATAAAAGAAACACGACTAAAAGTTAAAATGTATGCTTTTCGGTATATAACGTACGCAAACAGAAATAAAATACGTCATGCTTCCTGTTTTCTCGACTTCTATACACTTATTGCCGCAATCGCAAAGTTATTGATGTTACGATATGAAGGGTTTTCAGGACAAATCTGTGCTTTCAGCGACATTAGAATTCGGCAAATAAAGGAGCATGCGAGAACTTTTATCTCAAAAGAGAGAAAGGAACAATCCTTAAAAATCTTTTCTTCTTAATTTATTATTGAAATACTACTATTTCAAGTACTACTTAACAAGCTACATTATTTTTGCATTGTAATTACAGAACAGTTACAGAAGTAATAAAATGAATTTCTAGTGCGTTTTACTGTTATAATTCTTTTTCCTACTTTAGTTAATCAGGAAGTAATAATAATAATTAGCAAAATTCATTTAACTAAATAATGAAGGCCAGTGTAAGATGGATATCACCATCAGGCAAACTGAAACTTTTATGGCGTGATTCGAGAATAAGCTAGCGAAATAATAAAAGTAGATAACGTCTGCTATAACAATTCGGAAACGATCTATTCAATTTCTATTACGTATAAATTTTTTCAAAGTAATTCTATCAACATAATTTGATATCTATGGTACGAAATCTCGTGCTTAAAAACGCAGAATTCAATTACATCCGTCTTATATAACAATTAGTTTCCTTTTTCAAGTGGTAGATATACTATCACATTCATATAAACCTGATGACTAGTAACCCCAGACAAAAGAACTATGTGAGGCAACAAGAATCAAAGAGGCAACAAGGCAGGACTGTGGTAAAAGCAGAAAGAAAAACTTACGCTGACCTAATGAGACAAATAAAACAAGAGGTGGACATTGACAAAGTAGGAGTAAGGGTAAATAGAATCAGAAAGACAGCAAAAAGTGACATACTGCTAGCCATAGAAGAAGGTGCAACCATGCCAAACAAACTCGGCAAGGAGATCCAGGAAAAAATAAGTGAGGTGGAAATCGAGGAAACAAAGCAAAACATTACGGGGATGGATCCGACAACAGCCGTGGAAGAAGTAAAAGCGAGCATCAAGAGAGAAACAAGCATAAGCAACGAGACATAGTTGTCAGGGCAATGAGGGCGAGGAACGGGGAAGTACCGAGATGGGCCGCGGTTAAACTGGTCATGCTGGGCGAAATTAAAATCGTATGGGTAAACTGCATGATAAACGAGAGGGTAGAAATAGTAAGATGTTATAGATGCCTGGAGCACGGATACACGACGAGAAACTGCAAAAATAGCGAAGACAGGGGGGCGACATCTGTCTAAGATGCGATCAACAAGGGCACAAGGTTAAACAGTGCCAGGGCGAAGTGTGGTGCCCGAAGTGTCAGACCAAGGGGCACAGGGCTGACCAGGTAAGATGCCCTCATTACAGAAACCTGGTTCAGGAAACAAGCAGGGCGAGTCGTGGAGGGCAAGCGAAAGGCAAGACGCAAGAAGTGGAAGTAGGAAGTAGGAGTCACAGAAGGGATGCAAATACTTCAAATAAATGTAGATAAGAGCAGTAGACAAAAAAAATCGACTTAATCATAGTAGCCGAACCCAACAAAACGGGCATAGACAACAGTCCGTGGTATAAGGATGCAAACCTGGACGCAGGAATAAGAGTATATAATAGAAATATCCAAGTTTATGATAGCAATAATAATACAACCGACAAAGGATTTGTATGGATAGAATTAAAAGAAATAGTAGTATATTCGTGTTACATTTCCCCTAACACGTCAAGGAAAAAATATGAGGACTTCCTAAATCGACTAAGTAATAGTATTAGGAAACACAAGAAAGAAAAACTACTAGGCGGAGATTTCAACGCAAAATCGTATCCTTGGGGTTGTAAAAAGAAGGATACTGCTGGAATGGGCGGCAGAAAATCATTTGATTATACGCAACCAGGGAAACAAACCAACATTCAAAAGACGTGGTCAAGAGTCGATAATAGATCTGACATTCTCGACATCGCTGAGCAATTATATAAAAAGTTGAAAAATAGAAACATAAAAAGAAAACCTTAGCTACCACCGCAATATATACTACACAATGGAGAAACTAAAGAAGAAACGATCGTGGGACGAAAATGACAAGTAAAACATGAAATGACGCCACAATTCCTGGAACGACTAGAAAAGGAAGTTAGAGTTATCACTCAACTAGAACACGAAACGATACAGGCGGCCCTAATTAAAGCAATCAACCAAACCTTTCAAAAAACAAATAACAAGAGTAAATTGAAACCGGTATATTGGTGGAATCAACAAGTGGCCGAAGCACGAAAGCTATGCATAGAGGCGAGAAGACAAATGACAAGACACAACAGAAAAAATGGTAGACAGGATGAAAATAATACAAAACACACTAAATATTATAAAGAAAAGAAGAGTACCATTAAGATACAAGTAATGAAAGCTAAGAAAGAGACATTTAGGGCATGGGCTATAAAATAGTCATGAAAAAGCTAAAGATGACCCCCCAAGATCACCCTAAGCGAAGAAAAAGCAAGACGAATAATCAGCGAATTATTACCCACCTGGGAGAAAACCAACAGTGCCAGAAAAAGAAGAAGAAATTGCACCCCTGACCATGGAAGAACAAGAAATGGCTAGGAAAAAGATCACAGGGGACAAATCCCCAGGCCAGACAGGGAAGGTTTCCCACCGAATGGCAAGTAGCTAGGATTGTGTTACTGGAAAAAACCAAAAAACCACTAGACCAGGAAACTAAGTACAGATCAATCTGTCTATTCGACGTAATTGGAAAAATCTATGAGAGGATAATAGCAGAACGATTAAGACAAGAAGTAGAACAAAAAATCTCAAAAAAATAATACGGATTCATGAAGGAAAAATCTACGAGAGAGGCAATAAAAGAGACAGACAGAGACACTTTGTATTTCATTTACCATATGCGGCGCACTATGTACCAATGTTTTTGGTATAAAGAAATGGCGAAAAAATTCCTTTAACTTTGTGGGGCATTTATGCTCCAGGGAGCAATGTTCAGATAATAAGAAATTAGTAATATGAGGAATAATCTCACACAATGTTCAGTTTGGCAAAAGTATTTTTATAAGTACAACTGCACGTCAGTTCATTTATAGCAGCTTATCGCATATTCTTCAATGCTTATCGTGGGAATCTTCTACGGAGTCTAGATCTCTTAGTTGAGTTATTATTAACTGTATTTACCCGCAAAGAATTCCAACCAACTAAATATTTAATTCCCTAGTCTCAAGATGATGATATTTGACTTATCGTAACCACGCTACCGAAATCTGTAAGTAGCATACTGGTTTAGTTAATAATTCAACCACGAGTTTTGCATCAGGAATTACTCGTTTCCACCAGTTTGCATAGCCCAACTACTGAACTCGTAGCGACGTCCTCGAGATCTGTAAATCTTTCAACAGTCCAGCAATTAAAACAATTGTGCGCGAACCGTATTAAATTATTTGTTGAGTATTAGCATTGTGCGAAGAAGTTCAACGTTGTCTCGGGCTAGCTGTTATCAACTGACTGCGTAAGTTCAGTATTTTATTGTAATTTCGTTCGTTTTCTTAAGATATCGAACTAACTTGTATTAGTTGAATAAGTTAGCTTTAAGTAAATCTTTTTAAGTTTGAACAAATCAACTTATAGGGCATCTTAACAACATATAAATAAAACAAGACAATTGTTGAAATGAAAAATTTGTAGTACATACCAATTTGTACTAACGCTAAAGTATTTAGACAATAATAGAAGTCAGTGGAGGAGGCGACAAGCTGTTTACACTGAGACGCTACCTTCCTGCATAATTACGAATGTTTATTTATTTATGTACTCATTTCGAGTAAACGTTAGGTTTGAAAAATTGCTCTTTGTTTTATAATACTAATAACAGTGGCGTAAATAGTGGACGCAAAAGCCTGCAGTGCGAGGGGCCCGAAGGATTTGGGGGCCCCACAGTCGTTTACAGATATGAAATAAAAATAGCCATATAATTAGAAAAGTCTGATAAGCGAAGTTTCTACTGTCGTGAAGATTTTTAATATTAAAGTAAGCTTCAATATACCGAGTGTACCATTTCAGTTCACTTCTCTTAAGTATAAAAAAACCATTAACAAATTTTAAAGTTTGTCTAATGGTCCGTATAGTTCGCTTACGGCAAAGCTTTGCCTATTTAGGGCAACTTTTATTGTTATTGACGACACCCATTAATTTAATCCATTTTACTACTTGTCATCTAAGAGCAAGTTAACAACGAAGTGAACTGAGGAACCATCCATCTCCGACCTGCTAAGTTAGGCAAGTGGCATGTCAAATTGTATGTTAACGGTAAGTTATCGCTTGTGAGTCACTAATTTCCCGTGCTATAAATCTCTGAAAATTAAATTCCATAAACTAAGGCAAACCTCTTCATGGAATTATTCCTTGGGATGAGTAAGAAACCTTCTAAACTAGCCAATTTGTAGATAATGTGATTGCCTGCGTTTGAAGAAAGTTTCGAGAGTTGTTTCAAAATATACATATGGGTATTCAGAAATTAAAAATCATACCAGAGGAAAACAATTTTGATCTTTGATTACTTTCTTAAGAGTTCGAACAATTTCGAAATGATCAAGCCTGCCCAAAGCGTGCTTAAAAGAATTTGGAATGCTTTGAAAGCTTCTATGTGAAGTGTCGTATTAGAATAAAAGTTATACGACTCTTACCTGTTCAACTGATATTGCTAAAGCTAGTGATACTAACAATCTCTGAACTTTCAATTTTTGAGAATTTTCATATGTACATACAGTGTGTCCACATTTCGATGTTCACTACTGAGATCTCGGAAATTGTAAGAGATACGAAGTCGGTTAAATTAGAAAAGATTTGGCTAGTTTGGAGAACAGTTTACTTATGCTTTTGTTTTTTCAAAAAAGTTCACGGCTTACTAGATGTTTGCTAAAAACGAAATTATTTTATTTTTTTTAAGTGAAATATCTCAAGAACGAGCAAAGACAGAAAAGAATAGGAAAGAGGGTGTTTTAGAGAATTTACTCCGAAATACAAAAAATTATTTTCGCAATTGTCTTTTGTTTTCTTTCGGAGGTGAAACGTAAATCCAAATTGTTTCTAATGGAACGCGTACTTGATTTCCATATAACTGAACTGCACGCCTTAAATGCTTTTCAGTGACACACGGTTTGACAGAGCTATTCTTTTGTTTTACCGAGTTATGAAGTGAAAATCATTTTTCATCAAAGGGTGCCATGACATCTAACACACAAAATCGTGGAGTTTTACCAAAGAAATTCATTTGTTATGCAAAAATTGCTAAAACAAAATAAATACGCTTTTATGGGGCATTAGATGCTTAGTTGATGCTATCTGTGAATGCTCAGTAAAGTATCTTAAAAGCGTCTTTTGTTTTGTTTTAGCAATTGTTACATAAACATAACAAATGTAATTTATCTGACAAAACCAATGATTTTCATATGTTTAAAGCCATGGCACACTAAGTGGGAAATGCTTTTTATTAAAAAAAAATAAGATAATTTCGTTTTTAGTCAATATCTAGTAACCCGTGAACCTTTTTGAAAAACCACAAGCATAAGTAAACTGATCTCCAAAATAGTCAAAACTTTTCTAACTTAACAGACTTCGTATCTCTTACAATTTCCGAGATCCCAATAGTGAGCATCGAAATTAGGACACACTGTATACTCTAAATAGGAGATTCAATCGAAACATTACAAATGGCAGAAATAGGAGTAGTGGAGGCACTTTACCAACACGTCTTCACGCTTCCGCACATCAGAGTCATCTTGCTCTTCAATGAATTCATGACCTGATTAAGTTCGAATATGAATGTTATTTGTTTCCGCCGTGTTTCATAACGATTCTTAATTGTTCATAAAGGTTCTAAAGTGATATGTAAATTAAAGAAAGATTGCGAAACACCGCCTTAAAGCAGTGATGTCTTTACAATTTAGACACCGCACTGTATTTACTAATAATTAATAAATACAGCCTGTGAGGTCTAGTTTTTGATGAACCATTTAGAAATTATGTTCAAATGCGCCTGGAAGTCATGAATGATACCTCTACGCAATAAAATGATATGGCTCGTCCAAAAACAGCCAACGAGATGAGATATGAACTAATCAAGTCTGAATAGACTGGATTGAATTGAGCAATGATAACCGCGTCCAAAGCCGGGTGGCATTTAGACTAGATACACCACTGTTTGGGCGTAAATACTATAGCAACATTTGGCGAACATTCAGGCAATTTGAGATTCGCAATTTTTCTTCTCTTCAATCTCTTAAAGTTGTTATCTGGACTGTGAGAATATCTAGTGAGCACCAAGAAGACTAGATCAATACCTATCTTGATATTGATCTCTCAATTGAAACATATAATCGCATTTCTATACGATTTAATCTTGCTTAATTCCCTTACCAAAGAATGTTTTGACCATTTCTCAAATCTTCATACGTATGAGTTATTTTATAGTGTAAGTAAGGCAATAAAAACCAGGTAGTGAGTACCTTAATCTCTTCCAATAAGTGAGATTCCATTTCAAAAGTGCTAATATGGAACACTCTATATATCTTTGAAATGAATTTTCATTCTAACGCAGAATTTACCAATCGTGTAAAAGAAAGTTGAAAAATAAAATTAGAAAATTTACTTCTTCCTTTAATTTCAATTACATTCGCTCTCTCTAGTAGTCTAATGAGATGCACTTAAAACAATGAAATGTTCGATTGAGAAAGCCTTTTATTACTCTTCAATGAAGCCTGAAAGTGCTCCGTCAATACTCAAAGGTCAATCACAATCATTTACTACCAGCCACATGCATCTCTAACTATGTATAGCTCCCACAATTCAGCAACTCACTCTATAATAATAACATAGAACCGACAAGCAAATTACAGTATGAGTTTTAACAAGTATCCCACCAATGGAATGTCATCTCATCCAAAAAGCCTTCAAATATATAGAAACTACAAAAACGAGTTTAAATTTTTAAACACAGAAGTTTTTTCCGTTTTCCCTTTAACAAATCGAACCATTATAAAAAATAAACCAAAAGAACAGCAAGACATTTCAGCACAATTTTTAGAATTCCGTCGTTCCCTTGTTATGTCAATCTTAATCTCTTTCTAACGAAGAAATTTCTTCGCAAATTGAGTCTTTATATTTATTGTCCGGTTCCCTTATGCCATCCCTACTCACCTATCTAATCCTATTTATAGGAAAGCGCAGAAATCAAAGAACAATGAACTCGCGCTCTTCTCTTCCTCTTTTTTCTCTATTGTGGGTGTAGTAGGCAAGCAGCAATGATTCATAAGCTAGTGGGACTTGTATTACAATAAAATTCTCATCACCTCATCAGACAAGAATAATCAAATTGTTTTGTTTAATAATGTTGGCTTCAACTCAAAAAAGAACTTTTGTTTTTTCCCGTACGCCAACAACTATTGCAAATCTAAACACAATTAATAGAGAAACCGCAATGTTTATAAATAGTATGCAAAAATAGTTCAAAAAGGTTACATTTAAACGATATAACTGCAGAATTTCTCGGTGAATTTAATTTTAAAAGCGGGATAGGCTGCACATGGCATAAAAGCCATTTGTCTGTCTTTAAATGGACAGCTTAAATTCCATAGTGAAAATGTTGTAATTCGATAAAATTTTAACTGAATTACAAGAATACTGTAACATACATAGAAGGCAGCATTTAAAAAATTCACGAGGAGTTTAAAGCGAAATTCAAAATTCACAGATCCTTCTCTTGTAGGATATAACAAAAGCGTTACCTAATCAAGTAATAATCAAAAGCAAAAATAAAAAATGAGGATTAACTTGATAAACGAACAACATGATTTAACTGACAATGAAAGAATAAAATTCATTTAAAGCCCTTGATGAGGGCAGTCCGGTGTTAATCCTTTTTTTAATGCCTACTTCATAAATTTTCTATTATAAAAAATTTTATTTTCAGACTTTTTTTTATTCTACCAAGGGAAATTTCAAAAGCAAACCTTTCTATTTAAAAATCTGAGTTTTAAACACTTTTCGCGGTTAATCTGTTCTTTTTGCTGGAAATCCTTTAATGGACATCTTTTTTAAAACAAAAGTTTCACATTCTTATAGGAATGAAACATTTGTCTCTTTGACTTTTCTTGCACTAATTAACTAATGGTGCTTTTTTTGTTGTTTACGTTAAAACTCATCACATTTCGACATGTTGTTGGGTGGATCTACGAATGCTGACGCGAGAATAAAAAAAAAAGATTTATGAGAATTATAAAACTCAATCATTTGATTTATGTATTTGATATATTCCGTATGAGCAAAAAATGATTGTCACTTTACCATTGTTTAAATAAGATGTTTGTATGCATGGCTCCTACGGTAAGCTTATGATACAAATTACATTAACTCTTTGTTCTATGATTAGTCTGGGGGCAGCACCTACCAAATATAGCCTTAATAACGGCTTCCAAACAATATTATCATACAGAAATTGGATCTCAGCACAAATTTAAAAATCTATGAAATTTTACAACAAATTTGAATTAAAAAGTCAAATGAGATTTTTGGGAGCAGTGTCTTCCGACAAAGACACTTTTCGCTACAGTTACCAGTTATACGACATGATAATATAATTCGGCTTCAAAGGTTCGATTGGGCCCAAAGCGCTTATACATCTAAATTGTTCGGTATCCTGTTGTCACATGTAGAAAATGGTATTTGTAAGATATACCGTATGTTCCATCTTTGACGCATTTCTGAGATATTTCGATTATTGAAAGAAATATACTGTTGCGGTTTGCATCATACTGTCATTACTTTTCAAGATTGAGTCAGTCATTGATAAAAACAAATATCGGTGATCTTCGTTTGTTTCTATCGTGACCAACAATATTTCTCGTGTTTTTAAAAGTGGTGCAATTTCTATAGTTTCATTACTTAAACCATCTATGATCTCCCGGTAAGAGAAAAAACTGTACTGTTTAAAATGCAAGTTTTGAGTTGGATTAGCAACTATCAAAAAGAAAATTGAAAGGACCAACGTGAAAATCATAAAATAAACGCTTTAGAATACTTGATCAAAGCAGCAAGCTCGGGAAAAGCCTGTAAATCAGAATGCAGCTTTCGTGGTCATAACAGGATTAACAACAGATAATTTTAGAGTGTCAATCAGCTTGAAAGGCTTTAAGTACTGCTACTTTCGGACTATGGTTAATCACGATCAAAAAATGGGAAAAATAAAGAAAAAAGCAATCGTCATAAAGTAATCAGTTCGATTGAAAAGAAAACCAACCGTATAGCCAGATCAGCTTAACCATTCAGATTTCGACTGATGAGTTTTGAAACATCGCAAGAAGTCGGAAGCCAAAAACCCTTTCATGTGTTACTAATAAAGAGAAGAAAAGAACCATCTCTTCATCTGCAAAGGATTCGACCAATGAATTTGGATAATAACTACTTAGGTTATTCTAGGAAATTCTGGTAAAGTTTTCAAGAGATATATAAAAGTGGCCGTATAGACGAAAAAGAAGTCGAAAGCAGTTGCAAAAATCAACATGAGGAAAAAAGTTACAGTTAATACCAGTTGAGTCTAAAATCAAGTTTGTGCCCGTTTCTTCTTAGAACCCAAGCAAAGAAAGATTTTCCATACACGCATATCTTTAGAGAAATCCTATACAGGGTCGCTAAAAAGTATGGAAAAACGCTACTGCCGCAGAAACGGTAAGAAATAGACAAATAAAATTTGGAGAACTTAAAGTAGGTATTTTGCCATGTTCTGCAAAGGTAATTAAAAACAAATCTTTGTTTTTTCGTACGGTCGCCATATTGAATTTTTTAAATGGAACACCCTGTATATGATGCCATATTTAGATAAGGATTTTCAAAACAAATTCAATGATATAAAGGTTGCCATACTTATCCTGACACGTTTTCGAGATAATCGCTATTCTTTTGTCAACGATTTCACTATTAATTTTTATTCAAATCCAGTTACCCGTGAAGCAGCAGAGACAACCGAAGCAAAAAAAAAACGATGTGCGATTATTTTATAAGTAATTAAAGGAAAAGAAAACCGTGAAAATTTTGCCCTTAGCCTACTTATTTAAAATAGTAGATCGATGCTAGAGCAAACTAAATTTATGGTGGAATAAGAATAAATAGTGACGATAGTAACAAAAAAAAAACAATATCATTTTATAATAAGTGTAACTTCTTGGCAATGAAACAATCTCTTTTGAAACTTTAGCAAGAAATTTTGTAAATAATGGAGGGGAACTGCTTGCATTACGAATCCGTCCTTTAAGTTAAGAGATCCTTGACAAAAGAATAGTGATTATCTCCAAAACCTTTCAAAATAAGTATAGCAACCCTTATATTATTGTATGTGCCTTAGAAATCCCTATGATATATGGGGTCATATACAGGGTGATCGATTTATAGAAATTCAAACAATTGAAAATTTGATTTTAATTCTCTTCGCAAAACATGGCAAACAATGCCTACTTTAAGCTATCCAAATTTCATTTGTCTACCTATTACCGTTTTTGCAGGGGCAGCGTGTTTCCATACTTTTTAGCGACCTTGTATATGCAAACGCACAATTTCGCTTTATAAACTTCACGGTTACTTTCGATGAGATGGCAAAAGTCGTCAAGCTTCCTCAAAACTCCAAATCTGATGCAAATTCTAAGCATTCAAAAACGTCTTTTCAAGTCATATAAGATGACATTGAGACTTTTAACAATTTCCATAAAATCAGGATTACTTCCGAATATAGTGTTTATAGCTGTACGTAACTCAGTTTTAATCTCTTTCTGCTTCCAACCACATAGAAACATATAGGGCATTTCATTTGAAAAAGTTAAGACCTAGACTTACAAACAAGTACTGTAACTACACAGTCGCTGAAAACAGTCCACAAACATAAAACCCACAGAAATTTTTGTTTAAATAAATAATGGTATATCTTGGGTATGGCAAACTCTGTATTGATGTAAGGCAAATTCAATAGAGAATCCAAATATGTAACACCTTGTACACGGAAAAATACAATTAGTTGATGGAGCATTTAATATCATAAGGAACAGCTCTTGAATTTTTGTCCTAGTTTTATAAACAGGAGAATTATGAAACAAATCAGCTTAAGCGGAACACCCTGTATCTGTATTTTGTTTTCTAGAATTTACACACAAAATCGTGATACACATACATAAACGCATTTTAAGTGTAAATCGACTTTAAAAAGTACACACGTAAATTCTCAAAAGTATACAGGGTGTATATAAAAAGTACAGCATGCTGTCGCAATTTATCGTCCGATTTTAACAAACTCAAAGAACGAAGTAATTCTAAGCTTCTATTTGTTTGTAGCTCTCTACATTGTTCAAGTACTGAATTAACTCATCTTCAAGAGTTTTAATGAATTTCAAAAACAATCTGTCAACGTCTTTCAGTTATTTCATTTAACTCACTAGATTCTGAATTAACTGACAATTAGAAACAGTTGCAAGCTTTGATTGTCCATTTCAGTGTTTTACTTCTACGTTACTACTACGAACCAGACTATCTCACATGAAGAATTAGATAGTCAAAGGTCTCATTTCATCTACTGGGCGATAGTTTCACGATTTACTTGTTATCTTCTTCATAAATGTTAAAATTCTAAAGGTAGTGTATTGAGAATGATACTGTAACAAACATTACATTTGAATATTAGGGTCAAACTCTAGTAATAAATGATAAGCTAGTTGAGAATATTTATAAAGAACAAATCTTATCAAATTTGAAAAAGGCCTTACTCTAGGTTTATTAATTAAAGATCTCGAACATTAATCATAACACTATCAGGTAAATGCAAGCATAAAATATCAAACTTTTGACTTTCATCATCAATTTGTTTAATAATATGAAAAATAACTGACTTTGATGTGACGATACTGCTTTCACTACTAAGTGAACGTCGAAGATTGTAAAATTAAGGAAACACTGGGTATGCAATTGTTTATTAAAATATGTTGGAATTGAATAGAAGTTGGAAATGAAGATGTTGCCAGATGTAGGATAAAGTTTGCTCTATAAATATTTACAACGTTGTCAACCTAACTGTACTACTGTTATAATAATATTAAATGTAATGTTCATTACATTATAATCCAGGCAGACAGCGGTGTGACGTCAAGATTGTAAATTCCTTGCTTACATATCTAAGCTGACCCCAAGACGTCTCTTCCAGCCACAAGCTTAAGGTAGCTTTTTGTTAACCTTCTTGCGTACATTCGCAATAATTAAGAATGAAACGGAAGTTATGGGAAAACGTTCAGAACGTTACTGTAAGTTTTCTAGTCAAGCATTCTCAAGTTAACAAAAGTTTCATTTTAAATTATTGAAAGTGTACAGGGTAGTCCAAATTCAATAGCAAATAAAGTTATTTTCGCTTATTTTAGATCAGATAGGAAAAAAAAGTTACGTTTTATGAATTAGTTTCTCAAGAAGTATTAATTCATGAGAGCAAAGATTTGCTATTTTATTGTGATTTTGAGATGTAGTCACAATGTGAAAATTCTAGAATTTCTAACTGTCAAAAATTTCGATTTGAAAGCCACCAATAAAAAAAAAACAACTGCGAGTCTACAGGGCACCCAAAACATTTTTATTTCAATTTTTGTCGTGTTTGTTTAAAACAATTTAAATATTATTACATCTCCTTTCAGTTTTGATGTAATCTGAATAAAATTTAAAGAAAAAGATGATTGTCAAAGCAAAACTGAATATTTGACTTTGATTTAATTTTTCTTATTGCAGAACACAATCATCAGAGATGTAAATGTGCACAGTCTGCTTAGAAAGTCTCAATTATGTAACACTTTGACCTATGCATATCTGATATGTAAACACGGAATACTATACTACCTTCTCAAGAAAGGATACACTAGTTCAAGTGTTTACCATGAGAAATTGTCATATTTTTATGATTAAAAAACAGACAGAGTCAATCATAAATAGCTTAAATTGGTATGGAACTTTAAGGCTTTCAAAAAACTTAAAACATTTTTTCTCGATTTAATGAACGTGAAGATGTGTTCTTAGAAGGGCAGTACCGGTGTGCAAATAGGCAACACACATTGCGTATTATGAACGAGCAAGTTTTTTTTTAAATAAAAAAGGAAAATTTTAAATCAAAATCTACAATATCAAGGGGATATTTTGGCATGTGCGCAACAAAAACATGTGAGGCAGACAAGCTAGAGTGAGAATTAGCACCCGATTGAATTAATTCAGTGAAGAAATTTTTTTAATGTATGGTCAGCAAGCAATTAGGTGGTAACCTTAGAATTAATAAACAATTCCAACAACTTATAGGCGATTGCATACCTAACCGCTTACGTAAAGAGTGCAAAATTCTCCGAATTCAATTTTTTTTTATTCAAACAAAAAAAAACAAAATGATAACAAAACAAATAAAACAATCTATTAACTTACTTAATGATCGGAAAGAACTTCAAACAAAATACTTTCACTCTACCACTATGATCATCAAAATACATTGAATATTACAGACACGATGTCAACCTAATGCGCTTCTCCGTTTTCAACATTTTCGGAACAAACAAGTTATGCAAAACCTGTATCCAGTATATTACTATTGTAATGTCTCTTCTTATTGTCCTATTAATAAAAAAAAACATTTGTAAAAATATAGCATTGAAGTTAGAATGCATATGTAAATTTCTACAATGGTAACTTGCATAATGATTTCTAATATACCGGGTGTCCAACAAGAGACTATTTATTTAAAATTTTCTTTATCTTTATCGATTCCTTTTTATAATGAATTGATCTTGATAATCATTATTTCTTTACTGTTAAAAATTCAAGTTTCATATTTTTGTTTTCTGTTATTACTTCATTCAAAAACAGAATGCTGATTTAAAAGTACTGCATGCTACGACTATTAGATAATTAATAGATTTAACGTGAGATGTCGTGTTACGTCCTTGCATATTAGAGATGAATATTACTTTATATTCGACTAGCCATTAATCATTTTTTACTAGTCGCAATTAAAGCAAAATTAAAGCAATTTCAACATTTTGCACGTAATGTCCACGAACACTTCAATTCTAATTATTCCATATGAATATATGTGTGGGAAACTGCTAACATAACGAGTGTTGAATTGTCAGGCCGGCAAAATAAAATCGCGTGCCCCGCAACTACTTTGTGACAAAACGGACACCAGTTGAATGTGGAATCGATTTTCAGTCACGGAAGTTCGTTAAAATATGCGAGCCACGTTTTACGTTATGTTATCACGAACATGAATCCCGTTGTTCTATTTTCTTCTTCTACGATATAAAAGAGGGTCGAACCGGGGAAAATTTTAAATATTCCCGGTTGTCTGGAAAACAGGAATTCCCACAGTAGTTCGCTTGTTAACGACCTAGCGCTAATTGTTCTAGCAAGCGACCACAAAAAGGGACTTTAAAAATTAGGGTCGAACTTCAAGCAAAAGCATCACATGCACACAAAAAGGGGAAAACAAGTGGAGGAAAAGACTACGAGACAATCGTTGTGTAAATATGCAATATTTCATTGCAAACATACGTTATCCCCGGTATGAAAGCTAAATATTAGATTTTCCGCGAGATTTTCCCATATCTATGAATTCTTACAACAGCCCCATTTTTCTCAGGATCCTGGGGACGCATGTAGAGGCTCAGAGTTTTCACCCTCGGCAATTACCTAGCCGCCCCTTCTCGAGATCACCGTACTCTTCAGGCTACCTTTTCAAACCACTGAAATAGCTATCTCATAGGCGGAGGTTACAAAATCCTATAAAAATTCTCGTAATTGAATTTTACTTTAAAAATCCTCCAGAACGGATTTTATTAAATGAAGTTCCGAGATGGCTGGGTATTATAATTTTACCCACACGTAATATTGATTTCCCAATTGTCCACCAAGAAATCCAAGCCAAGTTCGAAACAATGACTCGTGTAGAGAACTGGTGGAGGCGTTTATTAAATTTATTCAAAGCTTATGGGTTTCTAGTACCAATAGGCATTGATAGGAAATTATCTGCTGTCACGGAAATGCGGGTAATCCACCCCAACTATCGAGCCTGTTTACGTTTAGATATTCTAAGGAAAACATTAACCGGTGTGCTCTGGTAATTTGATTAGGTGTATACACAATAACAAGTTGTCAAGGTTGTCGTCACTTCCCGATTCAAAATGGCATTATTGGCTTACACAAAAATGTTCTTTCAAACTCATCTCCAATATCGGCAAAATAACGAGCCGCGCGTGGGTTTTCTTATATATATAGTGGAAAGGGTAAGGAGTTTATAAGATGATATTCAGCACGCTATACAGTATGAATGCACTCACTCCTTTTGAAAGCACTCTTCACCCTTCCTTGTAATCTAGTCAGTCCTTTGCGAATGTGATTGATTTCGGGTTTTGTATTTCGTATTTTCTTTGTACTCGCGGGGGTTCTATTATTACACGCCGGCTTAGATAATAATTATAATTTACAAAATGGAGAGAGCATCGAGTGCAAGGTAAAGTTAACGAGAAAAGAGAAAATCTTTTCATAAAGTTTCTTTTGTGCAAAATTTGTCCATGAATGGTTATCTTCTTTCCGGAAGGGATTCGAACTTAGGCCTTCAATTTCCGGTCACTTTCTACAAGTCAAGTTCCTTTAAAACTTCTTTCATTGCAAGAAAATGGCGCTTTATTTAAGTAATTAAATTGTGCCATATACAATACACTTAAATTCTATCCCTATCATTAAAATTAATTTTACATGTAAAATTCTCATTTTAAATAAAATTCTCGTTAGGCCTTGTAAAACATCCACTAAAACGCACCTTTATTTCGGTAAATAAGTAGTATAACAATCGTTTATAAATAAAATAAGCCCTAAAGGGTTATTCTCATAAAAAACATAACGTGCCAATGCTTTTAAGCCTACTCCTCCATGAAGCTTTCAAAATTTAATGTAATTCAACCCATTATCATTTACAGCAAGGCTTTGTAAACAATTCTCCCCTTTCTTTACCTAAATTTAAACAACAAAATTACCACCACACAGTCCGGATTTTTTCTCACGAATTTTCTTTTCAAAGTTGCCTTGTTTGCGCACACACATACATTATTATGTTGTTTTCGTTTGAAATACAAATGTTTTATTTAAACATCTTTCTGCCGTGATTTATTTGCAAAAATTTAAATTGTGTTGTTGAATTTTAACGGTCAAGTTGTAGGCAGTGTTATTAATTTTCAGGTACAAAAGAGATCGTTAGAAAAATGTGTTAAATTCATTTGTGAAATGATAAGAAGTGGTTCTGGTAGTATTCAGAGATAATATTTTGAATAATTTTATAAGTCTCACAATAGAAAAAGCTAGGAAAATCAATAAACCTCAGAATTAGAAAATCATCACTTTAGAAACTATCATGAACCTTCCTGTTCGCCACTGGATTATTACTAATTATGCGTTGTACATTGCTAGTAAAAAACAGATGGCGTTACCTTAGTTCAACAAAAGCATATTTAAATTTTTCTCTCTCATTTTCTTACGTAAGTACACTGGCACGAGCTAGTTTGTTATTAATTTCTGTAGAATCGATAAGACTAGCCGTTCTCATACTAATACTGATGTCATATATCAATCAGGCGCCACAGGCGGCTTTAAATAGTAACACGAAGGAAGCATAAAAACGAGAAGCGTGTCCGTGACAACGAAGTTCTATGTATACAGGGTGACTCTGAGATGAACGGATGTAATTATCAAAATGAAACTTAGTTGGCTATAAAACTTATATCCTTAGTGCATCAGTTTCAAGATACTACACATATCTCAGAAATACCTTGCAGTATTGAAATAAAATTTTTCGCATTGCTATTATTATTCAACGTCTACAAGATTCTCTATTAACGTCTGCAGAAGCGGAAACTGAAGGTAGATAGAGCAAACAAAAGTCTTACGTCGCTAAAAAGCAAATTATTCTGATACTTTCGAGATTTTGCATTGATTTAGTAGAGAAAGATTATCTGGCATTTTTTTGTGGGATGCGTCATTTTCTAGCAAAGCAGAGTTAGTTTTGAAATTTTCTACTTCAGCTATTTTGTCTGTTTTCTCTTTAAAACCATTGTTATCAACGGGAAAATTCCATTGGTTGATCTGCAGGCCCGTCCACAGCGCAATTTGATCCCAGGTCAATAAAAAGAGGTTTCGGATCAGCAAAGTGCCACTATATCAAATGCAGGGTCTTCAACAAAAAGAGAGCCACTTGGACGAGGTATACGATCGGACCGGAATGCCTCCGATAGATACCCCTCCAGCATCAATAAGTTTATCGGGTCATAGATCTCAATCGACAAGTTCAACTGCAGGAATTCAACCTCAAAGGATTAAATGCAAATCTAACATTAACCTGACTCCGCAACCGGAAGACATCCTAGAAAATGCCCCTCTAGACTTCCTAAACCTTTTTGACCTAACACACTATCAAAACTTTCTTCCCCTGCAAACACACCAACACAAATACCATAAAGACCAGTTTTTATTGTTTCATCTCTGTTCCAGGTTCACCATCGAGAAGTCCACCAACACCAACCTCAAATAAAGTTTTTTGTCATCATTGTCCTTCCATTTCTGCTCCCCTTCATGAAATTATTATCAAACTATTAGTTCGCAAAATGGCTCCGTCGTTAGACTGTTCACCAGTCTGCTTGCTGTCTGTCATCATACTATCAATTTTCGCCCTTTCACTTGCGGTTGCAGTTCTCAATATCCACCCCCCCCTAACATAAACAATTCCTTTCATGATTAAATCGGAGATTAACTCCTAAATAGCTGCCCTTGGCAGCACAGCAAACTGACCAGTGTTCCTACTCACTCAAACAAACAATCAACCGCAGAATTTATTATTCAAATATCGTCGAGTCTATGCAAATCCCCTCTCAACTTGAACTCTGATACTAAAAACCATCTGTTTGTTTTATAAGCAAACCAAATAAAATCAAATAAGGTTTCAAAAAGAAAATAATAATAAAATAGAAAAAGAATACTCAAAATAAAAATAAAAGTAACAACAAGTAAAAGGGCCAAATAATAAAAGATGAATGAATTAAAAGACGCCCATCAATTTAGAACAACAAGATATCATTCAAGCTACCGGCCACTCGTACGAGAAGCCTAAGAAGATCGTCTTGCGCGGTGTCCCCGAGGTGATCGCCGCAGTAGAGGTGCAAGAAGGACTCGCCCGCAGAGGTCATCTTGTCGTCTCCGTCCACCGAATGCACCGCGGACCGGAGAGGATCCCTGTGCCTCTGGTCCTCGTCCTCCTGGACAGGATCGCTGGGGCCGGCGACATTTTCCGGACCAAAAAGCTATTCGGCTTGAAGGTCGCGGTGGAACACCCGAAGAAGAAAGCAACGATGGGCCAGTGTCATCGATGCAAACACTTCGGCAACTCGCAGCGATGCTGCAAAGCGGGCCCAAGGTGCGTGAAATGCGCCGGAGTACCTCATACCGGGAACTGCGCGAAGACCCGAGACACGCCGGCCACATGTGCGAACTACAAGGGGTGCCCTTAACGGTTAACGCATCTACTCGACTTCACCAACCTCTTCCGAGCGCTGAAGACCCTCGATCAGGGGCTCTGCGACGCCTTCGGCATCGCGGAAATGCTGACCGCGGCCGGACGCTTCATCAAGGACCTTATGGCAACGCTGGGTGCTTAGAAGAACAAGCCAACCAACATCCAAGGCAACAACTCCTCTTCAAGACTGCCAGCGCCCGCAGAATTACCTGCGCTCGCATTCGGCAGGTTCGGGAATTCCCGGGTCGCCTGTTCTCACTAGGGGTTTTCCGAGGTTTTCCCTAGTGGTGAAGGCAAATGCCGGAACAGTATTTTTCCTCGGCCCCACAACCCAACACCCCCCCTTCGACGCAGCACGTTGTTCTCTTCGCGCCGCACCGTTATCGCGTTCGTATTATCGTCGCGACGACCATTAAACGAAGAATTTCTCTTTTTGGCCATTACATCAAATTCGCTACATCTAGAAGTTTAAAATGGGAAAGTCCTATATAATGGAAAGATGAGTTTTTGACATTGATATTCCCTATTTAAGCTTACTGTATTCAGCCTCACCATACCAATACCTCATTATGCTCAGAAATGGTATAGATGAGGTCTACATTTTGAAAACTCAAAAGTATACCATGAACCAATCAGCATCGAGGATCACAATGACCTTGTCTTGTAATGTCAATCAGTGTCAACTATTAACCAATGAGATTTTGTTGGCGCATCGATCTATGTTTTGACTGGTCATAAGTACGTTTCAAAATTTTTGTTTTCTGTTCACTGTTGTATAAAATTACCTTACAACAAGTATCGTACCTGCAAAAACACTGAACATAGAACTTTAAGTATTTGTTGAAAACATACTTACTTAAAACAGTAGAATTTATGTTCCTTATAAGACTTGCACATTTATGCCAAGGTTAGTGAACACAGGATGAAGATTCTCATGTAAGTAATTTATGTTTCCTGCCTATGTTTGCATGATTTTATTCATTTAAATTAATGTATAGCACGTTAGTTGGGCCCAATTTCCTACCTATTTTTATGTGCCCTGGTCCATATTGCACAATTTCTTTGTTCAGATTTATACGCCCAAAATGCTTTACAAGGATAAAGGTAGATAAGTTGACAAAAAAAAAAACATTTTTAAATTAGACGCAAGTTACGATAGACTTTTAGACTCTAGTTGATTAGTAAATATGTTTCGAATTACTTACAGTCACATCTTGAATTATTTTGATTTTAAGAATTGAAACGGTTAGCGCGCCTGATGAAAATTAGTGTTTATGCAAAATAGACCGTGTGATTTATTAGTTGGACGCTCCTCTTGGCATAAGGAATGACAAATTCTTTAATTGTTCTAAAAAATCCAATTAGTTGTTATGTTAGTTTTTTGTTACTGTACTAGCAGCTGTTGAATATCATCTGCACATCAACTTAAACCACTACAATTTAGAGAAGTAGGCAAGCAGTTCTCGATTCAATCAATTAAGTAATATTTATTCGCCAATTTCCTTTCGAAAGAAAGCAAGTAATGTATCAAAAAAGGTCTTTTGCTTTCTAGTCGGTCTTCTAAAAGGTAATATGTTTCTACACGCACTAGGATTACTCTTTATCAAAGGACCTAAATAGTTGTATTTTCGTCTATTTTTTTTTTGAAGGTTCTGTTACGACGATAATTCCGAGCAACTGTTTTCAACCGTGACGAATACTTCTTTCAACACGTCCTTTGAAATTCAAGTTCCGTAGAGGTTTCTTTTTTCTCTTCGGTGGACAGGATGATCTACTTTTTTATATTTTGAATTATTTCAGAAAATTCTCATATTTGATGAGAAATTTCGACGAACAACATTATTTATGTCCACGTCTTGATCCAAAAGCGCCCAAGTATTTGTTTTCCATATAAATGCAATTTTTTCAGAAAAGAGTTCGTTTGAAACGAAATATTCCCTTTTTCATGGCCCATCTAGCAATAAAAACAAATATCGAAACCTTTAAAAATATCAGATACCAACTTGACTCAAGATATAAGATCGAAAAAAGCATTTTATCAAGAACAAAATAAAAAATAAAAATATTGGCAAGCCCCGACCGCCCAAAAGGATCAGTTTGCCGTTTCTTTCTAGTTCATTAGGGAAAGCGAAGGAACAGAAACGAACGTAGCCGGCGTGTATTAGTCGATTTTATTTTCATTTTGAAACACTGCCGAGTAAAACGGAAACGCTTGAAAAGCGTGCGATGGCCGCCTTCCGGATTTATACCCCTCTACTGAGGGGGCTAACGGCCATCAGGCTCGCCGGAAATAGTGTGGCGTGTATTTCCGGAGCGCGGGTGCTCAACTTGTTGCGCATTTCTGAATTATATGGATGTTTTAGAAAATTTTTAATGTATTATTTATGTAGGAAAAGTTTCAAGTATGCGTGTGCGTGCGCGCTCGGTTGTTGTACTTTAATAAAATGAATTTTATTTAAGGAAAACGAAAAGGAAATGAAGTTAGATGCTGTTGCTTCTCCAGGAACGGTTTCGATTTTCGCATAAAGAAAAAAAATTCTCGCCGTTAAAAACGAGCTATTTATATTCGCTTTAAATTGTTCGTCATCGCAATATTTTTGTGGTTTTATAATTTTGACATCCAATTTGAATTTCATATTTTGAATGTTTATTCATACGAAAGAAAGTCGTTTCGTGTTCATAATAATTTGTTGCTTCTTTTACGACATGTCAGATTTCTATTGTTATGTGTTGTTTGTTGTACGTATTAATCAATTATGCATTATTCATCATCATCACACATTTATTATCTCTAAAAGGTCTAGAACCGAGAATACAACAATGTTCAGATCTTGTTATGTTCTATTACAACAGCGATGTTAATGCAGTTTTCACAGTTATCCTTTTCACATGAAGCAAATTGTGTTTTAAACAGTTTAGTAAACCAAAAACATGGATAGTTACATTTGATATTTACACGTGCCTACATATTCATGATCCCCGCCGATATGAAATCTGGACATAAATAATTCTTTGCAACAAACAAAAACTATCAAATATATAAAACATGAAATATTCATTTTATGACAAATATCAACATACAAAAAATTAATTTTACATTTATTTATTATTATACGTTTTAATATTCAAATCAATCATAAATTTCGTTTAATTGTATTCAAATTTATTCGGTAACAGCTAAAATAAATTACACAATCGTCTTAAAAATAAAAATTAACCATGCGCTATTTGAATGCATACCTTTTTTAATAAACAAACAGCTTCTGCATTTAAAACTTTCAGTTTGAATCCTTTCGTATTCTTTTTCATCCTTATACTAGAATGCTTTGTAAACAAATAATAATCGCAAACATCAAGTATGCTTACTACTTCAATATCAGGTTTAGAAAAAGAAGAATGCATTTTTATGAAAATACTGGGTGATTAAAAATGCATGTCACCGGTTTCTCTTTAGTCAGATAATTGCCGCAACTGGAAAAAACAAAACAACCTACAATACCACAATCAAATAATGAATCTAGACATCCATATCACAAAACAAAAATCTCAAACAGGAATCGCTCACCATCATAAATGTGTACAAGGTGGTGCACATTCGAGCTTGGAAAGCTAAGTCGTTTATTTTTGATTTATGATTAAAACAAAAAAATGATGAGTTTTTCAGCTTCCTTGTTGTTAAGAAATTACAAACATGTCCGCTGTTTTCTATCCTCGTTTCCACTCCTAGCGTTTCCGTACGCCCTACAGGCAACTTGATGCTAAGCCAAAGCATGACTAACTCATCTTTATTTGATAGCGGCCAGCCATGCATGTTAAGTGGCGCTAGCAATAATAAATGTTAATTACAGCTTACAATGATTACAGGTTCAATATCCTAAAAAGTTGACATTCGATTGTCGTGTGTTACAAAAATCAACTTCTAGCAATAAGACAAATAACAGCTTCAGTACAATTAGAAAACTAGATCGTGTTGCTTTAATAAGAAAGTAGATCAAGTACAACTAAGGTACACATCAAGAATAATTTTTGAGTTAATTTCTTTCCAAAGCGAGATGGCGACGTGGATGGGAACCATTCTTGCTAAATATATACGTTCATATATACATTCAATTGTATTCAGCCAGCTTGAGATATTCTTTCATTAAGTCAGTGCTATCGTTTCAACTGAAATTTATTTATTTTTTTATTTAATTCAAATACTATTATCACTGAACATAATTAGTCTTCAATTTCTTAAAATTGACATGCCTGAAAGAACAATTTCATCCAATCTTTGTGATTCGGCTGAACTAATTTGCTGGTTAAAAAAGTTTCTGTTCCTAGTTACCCATGAAAAAGAAAGACAACAAATCCGACATGTAGTAGGGTTTCTAGTTTCGACCATTTTTGGGTTACCGAAACTCGAGACTAATCTCCCTCCATTTCCGAGAACTCCAGGATCTCAAGACAATTGTAGGTGTGCAGGGTGCTCATCGACAAGAACAACTAACCAAAAAGGGCGCATTTTGCTAATCAGAAAGATGGCATTTTGATTTGGTCCGAGGAGAACTTTAAAGGACAGACGTTTTTTTAAAATTGTTTTCACGTTTCATCAGACTTAATTAATAGTATAGGAATGATTTTAGTTTATTTAAAAATGACAGTTTTGAAAACATGATCTCTTGTATAATTAACTCCATGAATCGTACCAAACTATCGTTGTTACCGGATCAGTTGAAAAACAAAAAAAACTCCCATTGGCAGAACCTCTCTAACCAGAAGTTTATGGTCCTTCCTTCCAATTATCTCCAGTTTCTACAATTAAAGCATTTTAATACCCTTGAAATTAAAATTCAGAAGGCTCGCGTCTCGAGCTGCTATTCCCGGAAGTCGAGAAAGCATATTCCTAAGGATTTCACCGGAATTTTCTCCGTGTCAGAAATCCTACACATGAGTGAAGTCAAGTTATATCCCGACAGGTATCCAAATGATTAAAAAGCATAATAATGGTTTTCACCCCACAACAAAAATTTTCATAATTGAAAGTTATTTCCAGAGTGGTCTAAAGATAGAGATGGCAACCAATTAATTTTTACCTATTTTCTGATAGATAGTTTGACTATATTAAGAAATACGTCATATTTTCCTTGGCCAACCAAGGACAAAAATTTTGTTGAATCATGCTCTATATTCTTCAAGTTTGAGATATCCTTAAAATTTCGCCATGGCTACCATTTAAGCAAACAGGGATATCTGAGAAAAACATTAGTGTAGACCTCAGCTCAGGTTCGGGTCCGTCAAACTGCCCGGGCCGTTTAGATCGCTCAGACCTGCCTGTTGAGCCATTTGCATCTGTCAGGCCCTTGGACTTCTCAAGTTTGTCTGACCTGTCGAGCTTATCAGGACGATCAGGCTTCTTGGGTCATTAGTTTTGTAGTTATCCGAAGCAGACGATTTCGTACAGCACCGAACCTAGATCATTTTCGTGATTTTGCTGACTCGGACAGGCTATTTTCCTACTGAACGGCACCGGAGAATTGTACGAGATTCGTAATGCATCGGAGCAAGATTTTCTTCGTCCTGATTCGGACAGGAGTAATATTCATACTGACCCGGACAAGCATTATTTTAATACTGAACCGAAAAGGTGGATTTTTGTATTGCACTGTGGATGGGAGATGTTTCTTCATAGGGTTTTTGCACGGCCCAGCTCAAAGCTTTCGTTTAGGTCACGTTAGGTCTCAGTTTGAAACTTTTATCAGGTTTACTTCGCGTCGGGTCAATAGAGGCGTTTAAAAAGTTGTCGGACTTTTTTCGGACCGCGTCAGGTTTATCTCCAGGGCTGAGAATGGAAATTTATTTACCTAGTGGATCAGGATAATATTATACAGAGCCACATTCCCCGCAGGTGCTGTGTTATCTTTAGTCACATCACTTTTCTGCACTCAAATCATTTCATACGCAGTATACAACTAAATGAAGCTATCACTGATTGTAACATTTAAAAGATTTTCCTTCCCTACTTACTTATTTATTTAATCCAAAAGTCATTCTACCTTTCGAAGTATGAGTGTGACTGTGAGTTGAGCCTTGGCCTTATTCATCTCTAAGTGGTTGTTTCCATAGTTTTTTTCAGTATTTCCTGTATTGTTGTTGGTCTTTTAATGTTGCTCCAATCTACTCCTCTGTCCGTAGCAGATTTGTTTATTTCATGTATCCACGTTTTCCTTGGTCGTTCTTTGGGTCTGTGTCCTTTTAAGTTTTGCTTCATAGATTTGTCTTGTTATTCTATCTGGGTTCATTCTCTGGAGGTGATCGAACCATCTTAGCTGGCTTTTTTGAATTGTGGTATTAACTGTTTTTGTATGCAGGTTTTCTCTGAATGTAGTATTTCGTATTCGGTCCCTTCTGGTTTTGTTTTCTATTTCTCGTAAAAATCGCATTTCTGTACTTTCTATTCTACTCCTTTGTTTTACTGCCATCGTCCATGATTCGCTTCCGTGTGTTAATGTTGGGACTACTACTGTTTTGAAAACTTCTATTTTTACGTGTTTTGGTACTTCTTTTGTCCCTAAAACTTCGTTTTGATCTCATTGTATAGTCTTCCTGTTTGTGCGGTTCGGTGATTGTAACGTTTACAAGATTTTCTTTCCACATATCCAAAATGTATAGCTCAGATTATCTAAATTGCTGAAATCTACATTAATCTAATACGCTTGAGAAAAACAAAACTATACAGTGTGTCCACGTTTCGATGCTCACTATTGGGATCTCGGAAATTGTAAGAGATACGAAGTCGGTTAAATCAGAAGAAATTTTGCTATCCTGTGCTGTCCTCAATACAATGTGCATCAGATCTAATTAATTCACACAAGGTGGATAGTGCAGCTACTTCAGCCAATCAGAACCGTTTCAAAAGTTGATTGTTGCTATTTATACTGGGTTCGTTCAGTGTTCGCTGGACCTAAATCAGCAAAGCACGACTCGTTCTTAAATACACCTATCACCAGCAGATTTAAGTAAAGGAAAATTAGCAATACTGTTGTGAATTTCAAGCCATTAGTCAGGCATAACGTAATGAAAACGATTAAAAAGAAAAAAATGGAAGGTTACCTATTTAAGTTATTGTGTGAACTAGTTCTGACTACACGGCTTGCTAATAAGTAACCTAATTAGATTTTAAAAAACACTAATAGGCCATTTCATTATAAAGAATTTGATAAATTGAACTTTGAGCTTTTCGGTCACCCTGTACAATTTCTGGTTTAAGCCTCCGTGCATTATACTTTTTCAAAATTGTAAAATCGAGAAGTGTGACAAATCTGACTCAATGTTATAACCAACAGACTACTTATAATGCTAATTATTAGATACAGTTCAGCGTTTTATCAATCAGCCTGTATAAAAAAGATGTAGTTAAGATTTGAATGAATACTCATCTGAAGATTAGTAACTAAAGTTCCATCATTGTTTCAAAGCGAACTCTTGGTTATTGTGTCGATTTTACCTAATTTTTGATATTCTTAACAAGAACGTCGCTATCTTCCGATCATTAAACTATTAGGACACCCTGTACAGCGAAGCTTCTATTTACCTTCTATAGTAGTTATTGTTATACTTAATAAGTTTTCTCTGAAGAAATTAAGAAAACAGCAAGTAGAACGTAATGAAAGATTACAAGAAAAAATAAACTCGAAATACACCTTTAGAATTTATAACTCAAACCTACAAGGCACATCGTATTTTCTTTTTAAAACCCACTCTACAAAAACTATTTAAAATTCTTCGATCGTATTGTTGTTTTCTTCAGGTTCTTGAATGACATATTTTATATCTTTTGTAATTCAACGGATCTAGGATAATTCATTAATATACAGTTGATATCTCAAATTCATTTATCATAATCTCATAAATGTCAGTTATTAGGATTACTCTGTCCGTGGCATCAATTCCAATTGATCTTCTCTAATAACTAGTATTTGATTCCCTTTGTCCAACCAAACGATGACACATAAGTTAATCAGACACACAAATACACACCTGCAACGCGACGATGATGATGGAATGCTAAAGCTGATTCAACAAGCCTTTTTTTTTCAATAACTTTTTCGCAACAACAGGTAGACGTGACGTCATCAACAACAGCTATTAGCATTGATTTTGCATTTGTTTAAAAACCACGAACTTATATTTACCTATTTTTGTTTGGAAGTAAATATTTAACTAAAGTATTGCTTACGTAAAATCTAACAAACTTGATCGTGAATCTAAAATTTCCGCATTCCAGCAAAGTGCATATTACGTGTTTTTAGTAATGTATCTCATAAAAAAATGTTGATCGTGAAGTAACCAGCAGCCGACAGATGGTAAATACTATCGAGAAGGAGGAAACTGTCATGTCGAATACCCACATCCTTACAGAGAACGTTAACCTTGCCCACGACGACTCTTGAACTAACAACCATAACAACAACTAAAGAAAACCAGTTTGCTAGGTCCTTCTGGTAGCGGTCAGGTTGATGGCCAAAGCCACGATCACACCAGAGCGTAACTCGTGAACTAAAAACAAGACCAGGAAAACGAAAGTGTTCTACAAATCCAGATTGTTCGACTAAATCGAGTGCGAAGAATGAAATTAATGAGGTAATCTCCAAAACTTTTTTGTAACCTCGTTCTCTTCGCTTGTAAACTGAATCCATAACTGGCGGAATAAAATATTCCCAGGATAGATACGTGGATACGCGGCCGTAAAGAAAGATGAATAAAACAGGAAAAATCAGAGAGATTTTATAAGAGCTTTTAATGTAAATGGTCTTTTTATACGAATGCTTGTCAAACATCGTTTCTTTATGTCAGCTTTCGTAAGTAAATCTGCATCAAAGGCCATCTACGGACCGACTGTATAATTCACTTTCGTGTAATAAAAGAAGCTTTTTGTGGAAGATTTTGTCTGGCTGTAATCTTCTAATTACAACAGTCGCGAATGTCAGTGCTTTTCGTATACAAGTTAATCTCGTATTCGTATAATATAAAATCTTGAACAAATAAGCAACAATAATCGTAAACCTCTATCGTGTTTTCTTTTGTTTTCATTTATCAACATTCATATGCGTGCTACCTCCCCTCTATTAGAACGATGCGCTGAATTTTAACAAGAAAGGAAAAATGCTATTATAAACTGTCATATTTAAGCGTTGTATACGTCCGCCGTATTTAATATAGGATTAAAATTCCCTTCAAATTATAATAAACAATAATTCCTGAATGTTTGCCGTTTCTGAAATTTATCGACGTATTAGGATCATAAGGTATTGAATCTTGAAGACCAAATTATCCGTCACTTTAAAAAAATCTATGCAACAATAATAACACCGCGGATTAAACAGGAGCGATATAATATTACATTGAGTTTGCATAATCATAAAAGGTAGGTAGGAGGTTTGTATATCTGCTATGACAAGAATTCTTTTATAAGAGACCTAAAATTATCTCATACGCAATATACGACGAAGACAAAGTCGTTAACCTTCAAAACAGGACAAGAAACTTATCAATGTCTAATTTAGACAAATTAAAGAGAACATTATCATATAAATTGAAGAAAACGACGCTGCACCTTTCTCTGTCCAGATCTTAAAATAACTGGTATTCATGCTTACAAGATTCAAAGATGGGAGATTTCATTAAGAAAACAGAGCATACTATTCCTGACTATGCACGATTTAAATAAATAACACTGACGAGCTGATAAGTTAGTTTCACCTACGGTGGCATTTTCGTTGATTCGCAAGTTAAAATGATAGCGACCAAAGAAAAGCATTTTTTTCAAGTAAAACCTATAGTCGATTCACTCTTGTTTTGGAATTATCAACTTTCAAACTTATCAGGTAAATGCAACGATATTTAAAAATCTGAAAACAAAACGAAACTCCGCCAAAGTCCATCGGAAGTCCGGTTGATAAAAGAGCAAGGGATCTTCTCTCCAAGCAAGTACGGAAGGACGGAGGAGGGTAGGCACGCCTACCTTAAAGGAGCAGCCCTCCAATCGTGCTAGTGGTCTACAGGTCAATCCCTTGTACATCCGAATAACGCAACCGATTAAAAGAAAACAAAGGAAAGAAGCCGGACTATCTCATATGGAATTTGGAATGTTAAGAGTTTAATGAGAAAGGTGATCGGTAAAACCAAAATAAAAATTCTGGCTCTAACAGAGACCAAAAAGAAGGAGCAAGGCTGCGCAACCGTTAAAGACAGATTCATGCGGATGTACTCTGGAGTTCCAAGAGACCAAAGAGCAGGCGCTGGAATGGTTTTCTGATCCGTAAAGATGGAGTGTGCAATATATTAGACTGGAAGTATGCGAGTGAAAGGATTATGCGGTTAACAGTGAAGGAAAGGTAAGCTGAAGTAACTCTTTTAGTAGCTTATGCGCCCAACGAAGACGACTCATCGGAAGCAAAAGACAACTTCCATGATCAGTTTCAGAACACACTTAATGGTATCACAACGAATGACATAATACTTTTGGGGGGCATCAACGGAAAGGCAGCTTCAAAGCCTGAAGACGCTGACGGTGCAGGAATAATAATGGTGTCAAAGTGCTCAAGTTCTGCATAATAAACAATTTGACCATAAATAACAGCACATAAGGACATGCACAAATCACCAGGGTGGAGCCTTCAAGAGATGAGAAGTCGATCATCGACTAAATTATAATAGTTAGGAAGAGCAAGTTGCCGAGATGCAGAGACGCGATAGTGATGAGAGGACCAGAAATATGGACCAATCACCATCTCCTGCTATTGTGCAGGACAGTCGTGAAACCAGTGATAAGAAGTAAAAGAAAATTGCTGGAGAAAATCAAGCTAGCCGAATTAAAGAATCAGGAAAATCAGGAGCGGTACAGAAACTTAGCAGGCGAAAAACTTGATGTACTAGAAGAAAGAATTAATACGAATGATCTGGAAGAAGCTTGAAGTTACTTCAAAAACGTAATTTTGGAAGCAGCGGGAGAGGTGTGCGGCAAAATAAAGTGTGGAGGGAAAATGTGAAAGCTGCAAAATGGTGGAGCAAGAAAATTAAAAATGAAGTAAAGGAAAAGAGAAAAATATACCTCAGCAACAAATCAACAGCGACATACCAACTTTACAAAGACCAGAGGATCAAAGTAAGAGCTTGGTAAAGGAAGCAAAACGTACAGAGTAGGAGATTTTCTGGAAGAAAACTTTAGTGAAAATCAAAAACTGTTCTATAAAACTCTAAAAAGGATGAGACAACCTAAACAGTGACCTATTAACCTTCCTAATACCAGGTAAATTCTAAAACGCCTAGTACCAAGTGGAGCGAATTCTCGCCCCACCCGGTATTAGGAAGGACATACTGAACAAAGAAGGCAAAGTGCCTAGAGATAAAGATGTTAAGTACCGTTGGAGATAATACTTCTCAATGTCGAGACGGAATGGAAAGGAGTCCGACGGCCTAGGACAGATCTCTAGAACAGAGCTACTGCTTATCAGAGAGACTGAGCAAGAAATTGGAACTCCTTCTAGAAGAAAAGCAGAGTGGCTTTCAGGGCAATCAAAGAACCCAAGACCTGATCTTGGTTATGCAGCAAATAAAAGAAAAGATGATTGACTATGAGAGCTTTCAACAGCGTGCAGTGGCCAGAACTGTGGAGAATACTCCGAAATAGAGGCGTAGGGAAGATTTTCATTAGGAGAATGTATGTAAGGAACTATGTAAGAACTAGGAATGCCACCTCGGAGGAATTACTCGTCACTTCGGAGGTGAGGCAAGGTGATATAATCAGTACCTTCCTCTTTATCATTCTTACGGATGATGTGATAAAGGAATGCAAAAGAATGATGCACTTTTTTAAGGTGGGAAACTGGTAGTCGAGCCCAGTAAAAGTAGCAGTACTTGCTTATGCGGATGATGTGCTTCTCGCACGTTCAGTTAAAGCGCTTTAAGCAAACTTAAGATAACTGGGTGACAGAATCGTAAGGTAGAGGAGTGCGGATCAACACATCCAAAACTGAGACAATGGTTATCAGCCGAGATCAGATCCAGCACAGGATATTCGTGGGTGAAATCGATCTTAAGCATGGAGCTGTACTGAGCGCCGACGGCAAACCCGACAAGGATCTAAATTCATGCAAACGTTATACTTTGCCTTCAGTAAATTCTTTTTGGGTAAGAGAGAAGTGTCCACCAGGCCCAAAATGGCGGTATACAACTCCACTTACGTGCCGACCCTCACGTATGGGTGCAAATCCTAGGCACACACCACCAGATCCAGTCGAGTACAAGCAGCGAAAATGTGTTACTTCAGATGAACAGCGGGTAAAACACGTAGGGACCGGGTCCGGAATCAGACCATTAGAATGCCCCTTCAAGTCGAGTCTTTGGCCGACAGGATTTACAGATACAAAATGCGCTGGCTCGAGAATGTTGTCAGAATGCAGAACCACAGAATCCCCAAGTAGGCTATAGAAGCAAGGGAAGGCAGCCTAGAAGCCGTCAAAGGATGGCATGGATAGATTCCTTGCTTCCCGTGTTTCAGAGACGAGGCATAGACTCGAAGAACGCCAGGACAGTGGCCCGTGACAGCCAGGGCTGGCAAAGCCTTTACTCCCCTCAACACCGCGAGTTCACTATAGTTATACTAGGCAAGTTCAAACAAAACTGTATTTACCTATAACCCAAATTAAAAGAGAAATCAATAAAATGATGAAATATACAGGGCGTTCTATAGAAAAATTTCCCTGTACGTGTGTATAATTAGAAACAACGTTAGAACACACAAAAGGTAAGTCTTAATGCTCATAACTTTGAAATTTAACGACTTCGCAACAAAAATGAATTAACTATAGATTCTCGCTGTTATAAATTCGTGTTATTTTTATTTATGCTCTGTATATTGCTGCGTTTGTAAAGATAACCTAATTGGAAACAAAATCAATACTTAATAATTAGTAAAACTATAGAAACAAGCCAGCATTGCTGTTATGCTTTAACCTCGTTGTGTTTACTAATCCAACCACGAGAAATGCAACAAGCGAAAATTATAGCTACAATCATCAATCATTATCAATCAAGATCCTTAATAGTATTTGGCATATTTGACATTTATTATGTTAACGAAGGAAGTGTATGCAGTACGTCTTCTGTTATACTTTCCGGCAGATATCGTACGAATAACTAAAAGGGTTCTACCACGAAGATTTTCTTTTGTTATTCTTTAAAAAAGACATTCCTTTAATTTCTCGTCTTTTCTTCTTTCATAAAATAGCCAAGCTATAACTTATAAGTACTATCAAGGTTCGCTAAAATAGCATGAACATTTAAGATTCTTTTCCTCCAAAAAGTCATTTTTCGATGAAAACGTTTCCTTTATTTCTCACAATGGACAATGTAAATATTCCTTTTCATATTTTATTGGTATAATTCCGAACAAGGTAAATTACAACACTTTTTCGATCTTGCGATTAGTTAGAATTTTTATAATCTACAGAAGATCTGGAATTCTGAACATTTTCGTCTTCTCTCTTTTTTAATAAAAATCTAGTATCAAACGGAAAAGGAATGCAGTAGAATAAAACTTGATCAAAATATGACCATCGGAAGGTTATCGATCTATTTTCTTATGTATCTAGGATGTTGTTCACCTATTATCTCTACTTTTAGATGAAGCTAAAAAACAAAACTCCGCCTCTGGGTATGCAAATAGGTTTGGGTACTCGTTATCTAATTTTCGACTTGGCGACTCATTTGTCAAACAATTAAGTTTTTCCTTATTCATTCACGCTTTTCGAGATATTGAGTAAGAAATTGCACATTTGCGGACAGTATTTTGTCTTGCTATCAACTGGCGCTTGGGCTTCTTGCAACCACAATCAATTTTCCTTTATTTCAATATGAACTTTGGAATTTATTTTCTATTTTTAAAGAAACTGAAAGGTAACCCAATTTTTATTATCTGGAACTTGAAATAGCCTGTCTTTTGAACTTCAGTATCTATTAACAGTAGGATGTGAGCTTGTAACTTCGGAATTGACAATCACGACAAATGTTGCTTGCCATTTTCATATTTTCTGATTGGGCAACAATTTTTGATTTCCTAGAAACATTCATTATACAAAATTTGCCAAATGGTTTTATTCTGTTCGATGTTAACAAACCGATCCGAGTCGGAGCTGTGGTTAAGTGTAGTAGAGAAGAGTATACTTTGTCAATGTTTACATGAACTTTATTGTCTTTATTGAAGCATAATTGTTTTCAAGCCAGACATCGGTGGGGTCTTGTTCCAATTTCGAGATTTCCCTAGTGTTATTGCATCTTTGGCACCAAAATAAGGAATTTGGAAATGGGAACGACTTTTACACAAACTAATGCATTTCAACACCGTCCTGTTGGAATATCAAATAATACTGACGAATAGTGTTGCCTTAACCAGAGTAGACTCGAGACGATACGGGTATGTTATGGTGAATTCCACGATCCCACAAAGGTTGTCGTCAAAATATGCCAAAACGTCATCAAGACTTCAGAAACACAGCACAGCGGTCGAATCTTTTCTGGCATTCCTGACATTTCAAGATATGTCAGATCAGATATCTAGAATTCTGCCAAAAATGTGTTCGGATCGGACCAAGTTTGTTTCAATTGGGCTCAGTCGAGTACAAGTTGGAGAAACGTTGCTTTAGTCGATCATTTCTCTGAGTTAACAGTTGCACCAACCAAAAAATGTTGACGCCCAGGAGGTTATTTTAGAACTTTTAACGCTTGGAACCCCACTATCTCAATGCACATCTTTGCTAAGTACAAGTACTTTTATGATGAAAGGTCGGATTCTATGTAGCAGATTAAAAAACATAAACTGAAGCTTCCACATTTTCAACTGCCATGAAAGATAGCTACTGATCAAGATTCTATAAAAATTTTGGTATTTCATGAATTTCGACGAGTCTTGTTCCTGTTGGAAAGAATTATTCAATGAACAAACAAAGATAAAGTCTCATGTCTATTTCTATGTAGGCTGTTTTCGTGTAGATTTGGAGATTGCATCCTATGTCTTGAGGCATTTTGCGGTGGTAGGAATTTGCTAAAAATTTGGATCAAATCAATCTAGATTACAGTGCTACAGTCTTTTGGATTGTTTGATAGTGAGCTGAAACCAAAAGATGAGATTCGGAAGGCATAAATAATAATGTGATGCTTTTCCTCAACGAAAGGCTATCCTTCAATTTAATAAGAGTAAGCTTCTAGACTTTTACAATACTTGGTTGGTGGATCATTTCAAAGAACATGACCACTTATGTAAGTATATAAGTATATTACTACTGCGAGTGCGCAGTAAACCAGAGAATACCATAAAAATCAAGTAATGCCTATACAGTGTGTCCAAGATAAGGATGCACAGCATGGGTATCTCGGAAACGGTAAGAGATACAGCATCGGTTAAATGGGATGAAAGTTGGTTTTTTAAGGGACCTTTTTGTTGGCGTTTGTAAAATTTAGATATGTTGGATAGTTTCAGAGATATTTAAAAAAAAAGTAGATTTCTCGATCTTCGTTATTACTTTTTCTTTCCTTTATTTGAAAAGATATCGGAAAACTAAAACCACTTTTCCATTGCCACTTTTTGTTCTCTATTAAAATACGCTAACAAAATTCCTGGAAAAGTGGTTTTATTTTTCCGATATCTCTTCAAATAAAGGAAAGGAAAAATAATAACGAAAATCGAGAAATCTACTTTTTTTAAAATATCTCTGAGACTATTCAAGATATCTAGATTTTGCGAACGTCAACAAAAAGGTCCTATAAATAGCCAACTTTTATCCCATTTAACCGATCCTGTATCTTTTACCGTTTCCAACATCCCCATGCTGTGCATCCTTATCTTGGACACACTGTATTCACATTATTTTCTATGCATGCTTGAAGTATAAAAGAGATGTGAGATCTATCAAACAAATAAAGAACGTAAGACACAGGCCTCCCTCCCTCTATCGATGCAATTTTATAAACAATGGAAATTATGAAAAATTATAATACAGCAAACCATTATTAGCAACGGTCATAATTGAGTATCGATGCTAAACAACCATATGTTTAATGAAGAAGACTTTAAACACCCGAATATATTATTTCCTTTGGAAACTACATAGTGATTTAAGATAGCCGTAAATAATTTTAATTACGAAACAGATAGTGTAGAAGTGTCCAGATTTTTGGCACTTGGAACACACACCATACCAACATCAACGTTTTATACTTTTTTGTATTTTTTTTGTGAATGAACTAAAAATTCTTTAAATGTTTACATCATCCTTCTGTATGCTTGTTTAAAAATAGTAAAGGTTTTAATGGAATGCGGGTTAAAACAGCTACTCGAACTTAAAATTAGTGTTCAAATGCATCATCTCTATAATAGAAAAACAAACAAAACAAACAAAACAAAAAAACCTGAAAACAAACAAGTGGGATGACAGTCCGAATTTCAGTGTTTACTGAAGAGGATGATTTGAAGTTTGTACAACGATACCAGTTTAATTACATTATAAACTGATCGAATCTAATTCTTATATAAGCTGTTCCATCATTACTTTATATTTACCGATGATCCAAGCGGAAAAATAATTCAATAGAAAAACGAAAATAACCGTCAACGAATCAATCCGACCAAAGCAAAGTCAATTATTCACAACGAAAATGGACTGCATGTATGCCCTTTTATGGAGTATTAGTTTTGTCTGATAATAAAGTTACATGATTCAACGACGATTTCAGCACGTTTTGTGTACTTTTTTCCTTTTATTTACAAGTATACATCCACTAATTGAGGCGGGTGGGACGACCATTATTCAACAGAAAGATAGAGCCAGCCTCACCATAAAACATTACCGTACCAGTCGAACCGCGACGCAGCCTGTTTAATAATGCATAGCGAATTAGTGTTCGTCGCAAATGTAGTTCATAGTTTTCACTTTTTATTTAGTTAGTACATACACTAGCCGGCCGGCGGCTACCCATCTTCCGACAATTTTACAATTTCAAGGTCAAACAAACAACTCTCGTTGCCTAATTACTCGGAGCTGCTGGTCATGGTAGGTTTTGCTTTCGATAAAAGAATTGAATGTAGGTTAGTTGCACTATGGCGAGCTTTAGAAGCCTGAAAATATTCTTTCAATTATTTAACAAAATATACTTTCACTGTTTTTCTTCTTTTATACTTTATACGATACGTCTTGATTATTAAAAACGCAAGAAACAAAGTGTATAATTACGGCTTTGTTTTGTTATCTACGATCAATCAATAAAATATTATCTGATGAATTAATTTATAGAAAAACCAAACGTAATAGAAAAAAATGATTAATAGGGTCTTAAAAGACCTTGAAAGTTTTAAAATTATGTGGGTGTGTGAATGACCCAAGGCTTATTAAAATCTCGTTTCATCTCGTGATTACGCATTCTATAAGACATTTAACTTTTATAATTTATCTGACATTCATCGTACCTATAGTGCATTCACGCCGTTTTTGGTTAGTAATGAAAAGCTCTACACGTGTACATGTTTCCTTTTAAGATTATTAGCGACAGCATTTCCACAATGATTTGTTAATTGAAGAGCTTTAGTAGCAAGTTACTTTTGTCAATCAAATTGGTTCCCCACATTAAACAACTTGAGATGCTTCTGTTTTGAATGACAAGGGGATAACCATGTGGAAAAAAACAAACTAACTCCGTATAAAAGAGCGATCGAACTAAAAGACTCGCGAAATTTGAATAACACCGATGGTATCAAGAAGAAACTCGTCTCCGATATCATTATTACTGAAACAAGGCAAGCTATATAAGAGGAATTAATAAAGAAATCGAGAATCTCTACGAAAATATTAATGAAGGTTTGCAAGAAAAAAAAAGATGTTAGGAATTCGTTAAACAAGTTATTTTACTTATTAGATGTTGCCATTAAAAGTATAATCTTGAATATTTATGTAATCAAACAAAGTTCACACAGGCACGATGCACATGTTAATTGTCTATTCAATGTCAAGTTTCATTGTTCTCTTTGATGAAAAATAAAAACAAATTTTAAAAATAGCCAAATAGGAGAAAATACCTTTTAACAATTGCATTGTTTACTAAAACCTCATCATTGTATTGGGTGTGCATCATTGTAGGATTTACAAACTTGGAAACAATTCAATTATTCATTTTACAAACAAATAATTCAAATCTAGAGTGTTAGCCAATTAACTCAGAGGGGTAGAAATTTTGGGGTGTAAAGGGCGAGGTACTGTTTGGGACAGAAATGGGTGGTTACAAATAAGCCTGTGTGGGGTACAAGAGGCGTAAACAACCTCGACGGCATCAGGCCATCGGGGTCATTTTTCGGCAAGCTTCCGCCGATTCTGTTTGTAATTGCCATTTTATTTTGTATTTAAATATAATTTCATTATTATGATTTGATATAA
>VTPC01090298.1:332588-422077 GCA_011009095.1 Ignelater luminosus
ATGCATTTTACGGACCCAATTGCTTGCTCTTCGGCTGTGGCAAAAGTCAAAGAATTTATGAAAGCTACAATACAAAATGAGGTTGTGGAATCTGATTCTTCAGATCATTCTGACAAACCAGAAGACAATTTTTCTTTGTGGGATGATCACCACAAATTAGTCCACAAGAGTTGGAAAACGGCGAAGTCTGACGATGCAATTTCTGACGTGCTGTCTATTTACTTGCGTAGTCCTGTATGAAGACTAAATGAAAATCCATTGGAAATTGGAATGATCTAAAAATTCACCTTCCTAAACTTCATACAATTGCATATAAAACTTGACTATGGTGGGAACTTCAGTACCATCTGAACGATTATTTTCGAAAGCAGCACAAATTGTAAACCAGCAACGAAATAGACTGAAAGGTAAACGTTTAAATAAGCTTTTGTTTTTGCAAAGTCTTCCAAAAGAACACTGGATATAGGACTTTAATACCGGAATTTCTATATTATGATTGTGGATGATTTTTAATTTTTTTTTTATACTTTGAAAATAAACAACTTCTACGGTTAGTTATGCGACTTATTTGTATTCGATTTATCGTTGTTTTTGTGGCTTTCAAGGTTTCCCGACGTTTTCACACCTTTGCAGGAGCCATGATAAAAGTTGTTTAATTTAAATGAACAGTACGCACGAATATCTAAGATCCACATATTATTTGTAGGTATTTTTTGTAATTTTGCCTTTTTTCTTAATAAATAACAACTGAATCAGAGAAGGTTCCGCATGTAATGTCGTTTTTTTTTCTTAGTTCCTTGAACATCCTTTAACACACAAACGTGCGGACAACGATAGTGCTGTTGTAGGAGTAATAGGTAATCAAAAATTGTGGTTTGTATGGAGTGTCAGGAGCTGAATACAGTTTTGTGATGCAGTGTTTAAAAAAGTACTCGATTTTGAGAAAACATCGATGTTTCTAACCGATGCATCGGAAAATATCGATGCATAGCCACGATGTATTGCATCGAAAAAAACATCGATGTATTTTCTAATTGGATACCCCTAAACAGTGGTGCATTCACCCTTAGCGAGATGTCACCACAATACAATAATAAAATAGTCTAATTTGTGTGTTTGTTGTGCTTTCATAATTCGGTAATCCCAATTATAAATTATTTCAGATTTTCAGATTTTATAGATAAAGGTCCAATATGTCTTCGTACCGGATAATATTTTAATTGGAATCTCAGGAGTGTGTAAATAAATGATGAAAGTCGTCGAACTTTCACAGGAACACAGATAGGAGATGAACGGAAGAGACACCGTACACGCGCCACAGCATTTGTACAATAAGTGACAAAAGTTGCACCCACTCTTCTGAAGGATTTGCTGTGCGCATCGAGGGTTCACCCGCAATCTAACGTTCGGTGAGCTGTATATTCAGTAGCACCGCTTTTCGTCTGGTGCGTTTAGCGATAAGTCGACTTATGCCTGTTGACACCAGAGTTCTGGCAACCTGTATTCCTTGTCACGCAATTTTCTAACCTCACATTCAATGTTATTTTCGTGTCAACGTGATAGGAATTTGTCGTTTTGAAATGAAATCATTTAGAGAAAATAAAATTTTTGAGGTGCAGAAATGCACAGTCTAATAGTACAGGTAAGTTCTTATCAAATAAGTAAAACTGTCTTAATAATACTATGGAATATACAGGTTAGCCAAAAGTATGGAAACAGTCTTATTGTAGCAATACCCATAGAATTAGCGGACAGGAAAAAATATTAATCCAATAATCCAGTTTCGCGTAATTTATATCAACTTTTAATTTTTAAATAGCACCCTAGTAGTTTGATGACATTTTCTGAATCTGCATAAAATTCTACATATGACAGTGAAGAAAAAAATTAAAGAAAATAATTCGCTTCGCTATAATAAATTAATAAAGTTTGCAGTTTTAGTTTTTTTCTTCACTATCGTATCTAGAATTTTATGCAGATTTAGAACGTGTCACCAAAATACAAGGGTGCCATTTAAAAATTAAAAGTTGATATCAACAACGCGGAACTGGATAATTGAATTAATTTTTTTCCTGTCAGAGTGTAGATAAGATATACCCTCAAAAGGTTATTATTCCGCTAATTCTATCGGTATTGCTACAATAAGACTGTTTCCGGGCTTTTGGCTAACCCTGTATGTAAATACATAGATTATTAAACTGATTGTTTTAAAGAAAGATTTTATTAATTAGAGAAACTTAGATTCTAGACCTCCTCCATCTCTTTTTGAGTCTCCACCTGACATTTTGAATTGCCTCCATGAGAACAGTGACATTGAGCTTTCGTATAATCCTGTGGACCATTCGGGCTCGGCATCGTCTGATGAAAATGATACAGTACCAAAAAAGCGAAAAAGAAACAATAGTCAGCTCGAATCAAATTCTGTGCTACGAGTTATTGAAATTAATTCTTCAGCAAACGAAATACACGCAACACTAATGAAACGAGGTAGTTAGAAAATAAAACCAAAACGAATTTAGGGCAAAGTTGCAAAAACTCAGAAAGGAAAGGCAATTGCAGCACGACAATGCCAGGAAAAGTTCTGTGACGTTACAAGGAATACTTCATTTGCAGAGTACTGGGCTATGGGTGGCCATAACAAGAGAGTTTCTTATTTAGTCAGTGTTGTTAATATTGTTGAAAAGAAGGTATCTAAACAAAAAGTTGCTGATGAATCTAAGCAAAAATTTCGTATGTTGACCTATAAGTATCATCTATAGATTGATGGGAATTTAATATCAATATGCAAGTCATGTTTTCAAAAGACTTTTGACAAAGGAAGTAAATTTATTACAAATGCGTTACTGAATAAATCCGCTTCTACGATTTTATTAGCACACGATGATAATCGAGGATCTCATGAACCTTGGCATTAACTGCCCGATGAAGTTATGCAAGTCGCCAAACAACATATTTTGTCTTTGCCTGCTTACAAAAGCAGCCAGACAACCAAAAAGTATCTTCCATCACACTGTGATCAGAAAAGTTTACGAAAAGATTTTTCACGAACTGAAGATAACTAAAAAAAAGGACATCTGCCCAAATGGTGACCAACTACATATGAAAATTAGTGCAAATGCCGAAAACATAGAAGAACTCACTAGACAACTTGCCAATCATCAAGACGAAGCAGACTACGCATATAAATCATAGTGACAAAGAAACCTACAAAAATTTATTTACGTCCATTGCGTTTTATAAGAGACAGCTATGAACATTCAATCTAACTGTGCATGATTGCATTATCAAACAATCTTTTAACTACATGTGGCATGAAGTTGCTTCTTGCTTGGATAAGCACCTTTTTGACTTTCCTATGGATGTTAAACATGTTATATTGTATTCGGATACGTGTGGTGTCCAAAATAAGAATACACACGTTGTTGCAATGTTTCTTACCTTGCTACACAATAACCAACATTTGGAAACCATTGACCATAAATTTTTTGTCGCTGGACACACGCATATGGAATGCGACTCCGATCATTCCTAGATAGAAAGAACAAGGAAGAAATATGGAACCCCGATAAATCATCCCCATGACTGGATGCAACTAGTAAGACAAGGAAAAGAGAAACCATTTATTGTACATAAAAGAAATGAAAAAGGAGGACTTTTACGAGTATGCTTCGCTGTTCAAGAATTCTCTACAACAATTCTTTATTACAAAACATCATTAGATGCTTTAGAGACGTTTAAGACAATCAGCTTTAAGCGAAATCGCAGTAACGTGCCTTTGAATTCAAAGCTTTGCTATAAAAGCCCAATACTTATTTCCTATAACAAGCAAAACTGAATGGAATTACTCCCATATGTGTTTGAAGTATTTCATGACTTCTATAAAAACTTACCTAGTGAAAACGACGCACGTGACGTATATCCAGATTTTATTAAGGATGAAGTTGAATTTGTTGCAGTTCAGTAGTATGCATAGTTATGCTATCATTTTTTTTGTGCATAAAACATTAACTCGAATTATTTATGCATTTGTTTTTGAAAACTTTTTTGTATCTAACTAAAGGAATTTAGTGGATGCAAGTGTTTTATAAATAACATCTAGGTAGGGTAAAAGCACCAATACCCTGCCACCTAAACAATATTTGAAATCCAAACTCGCTTAGATTTAAAACTAAATAATATTTATTAATGAAACTTTCAGTATAATAGTGCGCATATAAATAGTATACATACTTATCATTAATGTTTAGTTTTATATTTCAAAAAAAAATAATTTATCGAAATGTGCATTTTGTACCAGTAAGTGATCCACCCTTTGTTTTTCATATTTGTCTAATCAAAATTCTCGATTCTTTATATTCAATATGAACAAGGAGTACTGTTCTGATTTAACAAATAAAAATATTCACAAAGATGTTAAAAATAATGCCTAAATTTATCTAGAATGCAAGAATTTCTCGTCTTAGCATAATCGCACGTTCCGAAAGTAATTAAAAGCTAATAATTGACATATAATTTTTATTTACTTGTAATAAATGTAACATAATACTTAGAACCAAGGATAGTAGATAACATGAAACTAAACATTGCAGTTATTTATAAAACACTAATTCATTAGGTCCGTTTACCCTATACAGTAGAAACAAATATTCTCAGACTTGTTGATTCTCTTACATTTCGAGTTGAACTCTGCGATAATTCTATTCTTACCTTTTCTCAAACCTTTACCTTATTGAGTGAATTAACTGATTCTAGTCTTACACACAAAAAGACAAACCCAAATTTTACCTTACGTATGAAAAAGGAAATTTACAAAAAACCAATAGAATAGAACGTAGTTTTGACAATACAAAGATGGAGAAGTAACGCTTGGTAATGTCGTTCAAAACGAGTGAAGAGCGGGGACATTACGGTCAAAGCCAAAGCCAAATGTAAATTAACAGCGCCTCTAGCGGAGAGAAAATCGTTATTGAGCTCAATTTGCGATCGTTTTTGTTTGGTGTTGGTACTTTGTATCACAATCAACTGGTTTTGATTATGGTTGACTACAATTGCTGCGTAAGCTACATCGTGAATTAAAAAATGGTAACTGTTAGTTTTTAATTCTTTTTATACTTTTTCTTTGTTCGAACTGGAATTTTTAGATAATTAGTTGATATACATAAATAATAATTTTAGGAGGCTATAGAAAAAAAGAACTAAATTAATGTTTATTTTGAATTTGACCAACAGAAGGAAGAAGTAGTAGCGAACTTGAGAACAATATCGATATATACATTCTGGCGGGATTTTCAAGATATTGAAACATAACCTGTAATATGAAGAATGTTTAATACTACTAAATGTGAGCATATAAAAGTCATGACTTGAGTTCAGTTGCTTCAATAAATTAAAATAACCACGTTTTATTGCGAAAGATGTTTATAGTAGAGCAGACTTATTAACTGTAGATAAAGACTCTTTGACTTGAAAGAAGTGATATCGATTCCATATTCTCTAACAACTAGTGATCCAAGTAGGACGTTGTGTTTAACGTCAGTTTCAGTTGTTTTATTAACCACGCCTGAGCGCCTAATCACTGCGTTGCCTCACTTACGCATTCTTTTGCAAACTTTGACAAAAAGTTCTTTGCTAGAGTAAAGCAGGGTTACAAGCCGTAGAAAACTAGCAGCCATACAGAAACTTCAATTCGATAGCATGATAGAAAAGAGATGTATTGCCATAGATATAGACATAAAGAACAATTTAGAACGTACTTTATCTTAGTGGCCACCAAAATGTCTTTTGCTCAGGGAATATATACATTGAAGTTATCTAAAGAGTACAAGAAGTTCTTGAAACACAATATGTCTTTTACGTTATCAAGATTTCTTGTTTTAAGTGCTCGTATTCGTTCCATTCGGAAAATCAACAATGCAGTCCAGAAGCAGCAGAGCGATGCTTTCCAAAGTCTTTGGAAATTTGACCAGATGGGTCTCGGAAAATAGACTTCAGCCAATCGGTAGTAGAGTTCTTCTTGATTATGTCACTGTTGAGATTGTGGGGAACTGAATGTGCCTCCTTGACCTAAATGTGATCGATCATCATCATCTTTAACATTTAAATACTTAGTAATTATCTGTACTCTGCCAAAAAGATCTCTATGCTAGTTCAAAAACCACAGACTGAAGTTTCAAGATTTTGATATCTCATGAAAAACAAAGCGGCTTACGATGAACAACGGCCTACTGAAGTTTTGGTGGTATTTTTTCTTCAAAGGATTTTTTATGGAAATAGCAACGAAAGGATCAAACGTTTTGTAATTGTAAAATCATTATAATTGGAGAACCATCTATCTGTCAAAGCCAGCACTGATGACAGCTTCTAAGAAATTGTCGAGTGAAAACCTTTTACTAACAATCAGATTTTGTGGAAATTAGAAATTTTACACAACCTGGTTGCATACAATTGTTGGTGCAGTTTTTCAGTATTTTACTTCCTCCAAATTGACTGCACAACGCACACCGTTTACGGTTAAGTCAGAAGTGATTTATAGATGTAACAATTAGTGTTGTGCAACTTGTATGATTATTTAACAATCTTTTTACAACTTCAAAGGAATCTTTCTTACTAACAGCAAAATTACTTAGTAAATTTATTAATTTCTCAGACAAAACACTTTAATAAATAAGAAACAAAACTCTCGAACGTTTTCTATTTACTTCAAGTATTTAAGAACAGAATGTTAAATTTTATGAATTAACAACCGTCCACTAAAATAATTTTGCGCTTTGAGTTAAATTAGTCATGCTTTTGTTCTAATTACATTTCCGTTCCCATTGTTCGCGAACAAATTTGCTCACTACCTACTATTTAAAACATTTTATTGTAAAAATACACCTAAAACAACAACGTGTAATGAGAGATTTCCTGTTTAGTTTTTGTCGTGCACTGTGTATAATAGAGCAGCAAATAATCAGTATAATAATATTGTGTGTCGGATTTCAATTTAAAATAGTACCAAATTCAATAGAATAAATTTGTAACACTATAGTATATTCAGGAAATTATGGCGAACAACACATCATGAAGCCGGCCTTTTGTTATTTAATTAATATTATTAGTCAGTTGTCAGTCATCCCGCATGCATATGGATTATGTACATAAATACTATTTAAGTAAAAAATATACTCTTGCGTTGACCTAAAATGCTCCGTCACTCTACTCATTTATAGATTGCTACTGAATATACGCATTAACAACAGAAGCATATGTCAGGAATTTTTTTTGTATGTTTAAGCCGATCTTTCAAGTTTTATAATTTAGAATAACAAACAGCAACAGCAACTAAACAAATCCTACTTATAATAATTGGGCGAACACATTTATCTCTGTTCGTGACTGCTCAAAATTTTATCCTATCCGTATTTTTATGCATGAAACAATAGACTTACTAATCGACAAAAACGAACCTTGCTGTATAATTCTCGGTTTTCTTAGCATAATAATGCCGCATACAGACAATTATCGAGAACGTCTAAAAATAATTGATGCAGGATTTAAATTAAAATCCAAACCGAACTAATATTTCTTAACAGTACAGTAATACCCCAATTTACACTACCCCAACTTACGCGAATTAGAAGTTGCGGTTTTTAAATCTTCTCGTCGATTCGTCTTTTGTTGACAGAAGGCCTCAGTTCAATTGAAACAGGGTTACAAATTTTGGAAAACATAGACTCCAACGAGGAAATTTTGCGTGAGAAGAAAAAATCTTTGATCCGTCAGACGACTTTGTTAGATTTTATGGAACCTTCTACGTCAACATAACTTCGGTTTAGGTTTTTGCAATTCATATTAATATAATTATCCATACATATCCAAATACATTCGTACATATCTAACTACATCTACTATATATCCAAATATATCCAAAATATCCAGTATATCCAACTACATTCCAACATCAAATTTTATAACAGTAATCAAATATTGGCTCGAACATTCTCAACATAAGCAGTATTGTATAGGTTATAGGTTCAAATATGAAGCTAAACAAAAAAAAAAGTCAGAAAATTATTTCCAGGAATTTATCAATAGTTTCTTTCAAAGATCAATAAATTAAGTATTTTTGGTTTTAAACGGGCTAAAAAGGAAAGAAAATAGCAACATTATGTTCAAAGTTTCAAAATGTATTGGTGAGTGAAACAATAAAACAACTCGTAGGAAACAAAAACGAAAGTATTCTAAAATACTAAATAATAAGAAATCAATAAGAAATAATTCTTACAACGGTTAAAGGTTTATTTTTATTTCTAAATGTTCCCGTTGTTAATATTTAAAGTAGGCATTTTTACATTTAACAGTATGCAAACTAACTTAGTAGTAAAATATTGAAACTTTAATATTCAGTAAAAACTATTTCTACTTCGGGAAAAATGAACGCATAAAACAAAAAATATGTATGTATATTCTATAAAAAAACATCTGGGAATGCAAAGCATAACCACAACGAACTCCTTTTTTCAAATCTTGGCGGCCATTTTGACCATGTTCCCGAAGAGTTATCAAAAAACGAAGACGCCATGTTGTCTTTAGTTTTTGATGTAGAATCCAAATCTGAAGCCAAAATTTCAAAATTTGACAAAAGATGCGGACAAACATACAGACTTCGCAAATTGAGTAACGACTTAGTTGATAAAAAAAACTGTAATAATGGTTATCACAAAGACCATTTTAATTTTTATTCTTTAACTCTTTATATTTTTATGATATTTTGCTTATCAATCCTTTTTAGCGGAAATGGATGGCAACCTAATAGTTGAATAGGCCCATAAAAAATAAATTTCTTTTCGATCGTTTCAAGTTGGTTAGTCGTGTTACTTTTTGGCCATCTATATTCGTCTAGATTTGACTTCAAAAATTTTATTTTTATATCCGATCCATTAATCTGCAGGACTCGACCATGATACCATCTGTGAGCGTAAAATATTACATAGTAATTTTCGACCCTGATATCTTTTCCCATTTCCTCTATGCCTTCATCTTCATTTTCATCATTTGAGAAGGACTCTGGATCATCATCCTCATCAGCATAAACTATGGTGTCGATGGTATCACTTTCTTCCGAGCTTTCTTTATTATTTTGTTTATTTCCCGGTTTAATTCTTAGTTTAGTTTGTTTATTAGAAACATTTTTACATTTAATTTCAATTATTATCTCAACTTCGTTTAACCAGCATTTGGAAATGACGAGTTGAAACTGTTCATTTAATGCAGGTTCGGGTATGCTGCAAATATAATACTTCATGTCTATAAAAGTATAATCTACATTGGCTAGTGAAAGAATTCATTCATTGTTATTTTGCTCTTGCAGTTTATAAAACGTACTTAGGCAACCCAGACCATGATTTGTGGTTGATTTTATATTTTCAGTTGTCAGAGCCTCTAGTGAACCACTTACTAATGAATATATCTTTGAACTACCTTGGCCGGTCAAATAACTGAAGGCTAATATATGCCCAAATAGAAGATTACATTTGTGAGTTTTCTTGAACGGATTACTAAATACACACAATTCCCCGACAAAAATATGTTCATTTTGAATTACTTCGGTAATATTGGATCCGATTATAGCTAATTGCTTCTGCTCTTTCACCCTACATAGTTTATCACTGCCGAGCCTGCTTTTGCTGTTGTTGAGAAGCCAACAAAACGAACTTTTCTTAATTATCATTTGTGTTTCTCCAACAAATACTTTCAAAAATAGCCCCTCTTGAAGATAAGTGTTAGCAGCAGGATCTGTAGTATAATCTTTTAAGTTCAAATAGTCGCCTACTTGTAAATCATTTGAAAGCTGATGTAGTTCTGTCAAGTCGCTAACATCAGCAATCTCTTCCGTTACTGTATCTTCTTCGTTTTCCCCACCAGTCTCAAAGCTGAAATATTCCTCGTCTATAAAACCTTCACTTTCTTTATTTTCTTCGGTGTGAATTTCTTTTTCTATGTTTTCGGTTTCTTCCTCTAGCACCTCTTCAATAATCGGTAGGTTAATATTTAACCAAATCTTCATTTTCTAGTTCCATACCTAAATTTGTGGCTGCTTCTAAAGCATCCACCTTACATGTCGCGAATTTCTTTGCAACATTCTTAGTAACAGAAGAATTGGTTACAGTCGCCAGTCTAGGATTATTTTTTCTTGAAAATATAAATGTTTTTTCCTTATTTTGACCTAAAAAGTGTTACTAATTACCCAAAAACAACAAAACTCAAATTTCTAATTAATGCTATTTATTAGAGAAATCTTGATAAAAACAAATATAAATCATCTCATAAACAGTCTTGCATGTCTCAATGTGATCACGTGCGGCCATGTGTATTAGTAACTTAGCAACGCACACCGGTGCCAATTCTATGAACCGAATAAAAACGTCTAGTCATGCCCTTTTATATCCAAATTATATCCACATATTTCCAATATATCCACGTATATCCACGCATATCCAAAGAGATGTACAACTATTTCCACTAGTGGTTACCCCCTCGGGAGTATTACTGTATATGTATTCTAATTGTATTAAGAAAGACAATCGCCAATTTTAAAAAAACAGGCTGAAGTTCAGTAATTAACACATTAATGCACTTCTTTGCAGCCCATTACTTATTAAGAATTTTGATAAATAGAAGTTAAAATCTGTTTATTTATTAATTTTTAGCTAGCTTTAGGTTTATTATTTCCAGAACGTTGCTCTGAAAGTTGCTTTGATTTAACACAGTAAACAGCAGCGATGTCAGTTAAATGAAAAGTCCAAGTCAAGTTATTCAGCGTCTATCTTCCTTAGAAGTCTGGCAGCGTCGCAGAACAATTACATTTGAATAAGTATTTCATTTGTGTTTCATTCATATGCCTTGGATTTCCGATAACCAGCCTATTACTGAAGGTGGCATAGAAAGTGTTTACCACACATTAAATGGGGCGATCAGTTTTTAAAAGCTGCCCCAAAAGACGTGCTGTTCTGTTCAACACAATTATTCAAATATGAACTTATTCATAAATCAGATAAACTGACGAAAGATTGCACTTTGAAATCCTTAGGAACTTGCTGAAAGGCTTCCACACAACTGTAGTTGTACTAAGTAATATTCCTTTGGTTGATTGAGTGTAACCTATGAAAGGATTATAAGGTTGACCACCAATTCAAGCTAGTTCGAAGAATTTGATTTGATCAAATATCCTATCACAAGATAATCTCAAGTTTTGGGCTACAGTATAGTATATCAGAAGTAGACACTTGCAATTTCCTTGCTGTTAATTATTTGACTTTCAGTTTAAGGAACAGACCTTGCCAAATACCATTAAAAGCATTTCGACTTCGAAGACAAAGTAAAAATAGCTAGGTCTTAACATTCTCCTTGCACTAATACAACTTCCGCTACAGGATCTATTTTAAAAGTTTTATTAGCTAACTAGAAGTAAAATACATATGAACAGGGTAGCAAATTTTATTTTTAGCATTCATAAATGTTTCTGGGTCAAATCATGCTTGCGGCTGCATTTGCCGCCTTTTAAGAAACAGGATATGTATTAGAATGTTCGTTACGTTACACACACATAGCATCGTTGTTATGATGGCTGCTTAATCTTATCTTTTTTAAGAATTAAAAAATAACTTTTAAGAAGTTGTCAACATATTATTTATTTATTCAAAAATAAATAAAGCTTCCCTTATCTTACAAAAATTGTGATTCAGACATTAAATTGCTAAATGCAGGGCAATGACATTTGCAACTGACAAATGACAGAAAACAAATACGTGTTAGTTGTTGAAATAAATCAACAAGGCGGCACATCAAAATTAGATTCCATAGTTCAACCGGTTCGTAAGGTAGTTTATACATACGCATTGAAAACAAACACAAGACATTTCATCCTGAAATATTTTAAGCAGATTTCATATAAATTTCATTCATGAGGGGCCAAATTGCCTTAGTTCCGTCTTCGTAACTCGTAAAATATCGAAAAATGTCCAGCAAGCAGAACGATGTCTAGTTCACGTGATTTTCGGTCATCAGTTACGTCAGGTTCGCGTTTAAAAAGACGTCAGAATATCACAGCTCACAAACGTCAATCAGGAAGTAAAAAACACGTTATTTCATAGCGAAGTAGGCGTCTTTTTAATGTCATACTAAAAAATGGAATTTTTGATAACCAATAGAGAACAAAAATTATGTTCGTTCATTCTGCTTGCCGGGAACTGCTCTAGACGAAGAAAATCCAGCGTTTTATACAATTTCGGCTTTTAGAAGTTAGGTAAAAGAAAAAACTGTAATGTCGTCGCTAGTTTCTTTTTTTCAATTTCCGGAGTCTTCAAAAAGAAAGCGCTGACTCGCACTTAACCACTCGATCCATTCAGTGAAGTGACAAAACATAAGCGAACTAAAGGGTTTTCCAATAAGAGGTGTTATTTTGATATTCAAAGAAAAGTGCCATTTTTTAATATAAATGATCGGATGTTTATTTCATTATAAAGAGGAAGGTATGCCGTTAATAGTGGAAAATAACATCAGGCAAATGACCACCACGACCACGCTTACAGGACAATATCCTTTTCATGAAATTTTCCATAACCAAATCGCAAAGTGGCTGCCCTATGTCCTCGATAGCCTCACGAATTCCATCTTTGAGGTCTTGAATCGACGCTGGGCTGTTGGCGTAGACCTTCTCTTTCACGTGGCCCCAAAGAAAGAAGTCGCAAGGTGTTAAATCACAAGATCTCGGTGGCCAATTGTGATCACCTCTTCGAGAGATAACACGGTCCGGAAACTTTTTCCGTAAAAGATCAATGGTTTCGTTGCTTGTGTGGCACGTAGCGCCGTCTTGTTGAAAGTAAACGTTGTCCAGATCAATACCATCCAATTCCGGCCATAAAAAATCGTTAATCATCTCTCGATAGCGCAATCCAGTCACCGTAACTGTTGCTCCAGCCTCATTTTCGAAAAAGTAAGGTCCAATGACTCCGCCGGACCATAAACCGCACCAAACAGTCACACGTTGAGGATAGAGAGACTTTTCAACAATAACTCTTGGATTTTCTGAGCCCCAGATCCGACAATTTTGCTTGTTGACGAAGCCACCGAGGTGGAAATGGGCCTCATCACTCAAGATGATTTTTCGATGGAATTCTGGATCATTTTCATGCATTTCAACGACCCAATCAGCAAAGACACGACGTTGTTGATGATCGGCCGGCTTGAGTTCTTGTGTTAACTGGACTTTATAAGCCTTAAGACCCAAATCTTTATGCAAAATACGGTGTAATGACGTTTGTGGAATGGCTAATTCCAAAGAACGACGAGGAATGGACAAACCTGGGTTTTCTTTAACACTTTCGGCTACAACAGCAATATTCTCGGCTGTTCTTGAGCGACGTGCACGGGTTTTATTCTTCACATCACTAACTTGTCCCAAGAGCTCGAATTTTTTCACCAATTTCTGTATTGCGGTCCGACAAGGTGCTTCACGGTGACCCAAAAATGTTCGAGTTTTACGAACCGTCTCTGCCAAATTTTCACCATTTTTATAGTGAATTTTAATAATTTCAATGCGTTGTTGAAGCGTGTATCGTTCCATATTTATTAATGGCGTAGTTTCTACTTGTCAAATGTCAAAAAATGATAGCTTCAAAAGTGACATCTACCGAAATAGCGGGCTATTCAAAATAACACCTCTTATTGGAAAACCCTTTATAAGAATGCGACAAAATAAAGCGCAGTACGGTATTTACATACAGGGTGTAGTTTAAGTATTGTAACAGACTTGAAGGGGTAATTTTAAGGAAAAAAGTTTCTAGAAACGTGGGTCCTAGAAACTCAACTGTTTCCAAGATACAAGATGTTAAAATTCCGTTTAAAATTCTTTTTTTTTAATATTTCAAGAACAAAGTAAAATATCAGATTGGTATTGTGTTAAGAATTATGGACGGGCCGAAATTTACAGCGCCCACCCGACTGGCAGTAAACTTGAAGCGGTCCGAAAAAGACCCTGTAACTTCTTGATTGTTGAAAAGCCCGAAAGACCCGAACGGCTCGCGAGGCTCGAGAAGCCTGAACGACCCGAAGGGCCGACACGCCCAAAAGCGCTGACAGGCTGAAGAGGCCCGATGAGACTAAAAGACACAACAGACTCAATGATGCCAACATAAGCCTGGAAAGTCTGATTGATTTTCAAACTGAGGCCCTAACCAAAACTGACCTAAACCGAGTTCTAGGCCGGACCGCATAATAAAGGCCCGATCAAGAAACTCAGCCCTTGTAGGCTTCTACAGTACACTACGAAACACCTTCGCTTTGTTCAGTATAAAAATAATACCCGTCCCGGTCGGTACAGAAATAACTCCCACCTTGATCAGTGAAAAAAGGCTCTCGACCCGGCGCACTACGAGAATCATCCTCTTTAGTATGAAAATAATGCTTGTCCGAGTCAGTATGAAAATAACGCCTGTTGAAGTCGGTACGACAATCCCCAAAAAGCGCGACCGACTAGATAAGCTCGACAGGTTCAACATGTCCGAACAGCCCGACAGGGCCGAAAAGTGCGACCCGCCAAGCTCGAACGGTCCGTGCAGGTTTCTATATTGTGTACAATTTTGTTGTACTCTAATGTGTCTACTCTTTTACTTAGTTTTGTTCTTGATGTTTTTATCAGAGACAAAGAAAATGTGGGGGGAGGGTGGGCTAACTCATCATCCTCAAGAAAATTGTCAAGTGAAAGATTAAAAAATTTTTATTTTCGGAATGAACAATCGATTTGGCAAAAAAGGTTGCTGTTTCACTTTTCTCGTAGAATGCGGCGTTTTCGAGTAAAACTAAATTTTCGAAACCTTTCAATTCAAGAGCCTATCCGCATCGCATTCTTCGACATACATTGATCTTACTTTGCTCGATAACTTTCCTTTCACCTAAATTTCACAGTATAAGGTAACAAAATTTAATTAAAAACAAGAAATTGCAAATTAGACTTTGGCATCCTGTATATTAGAAACGGCGTACTTTAGGGGAAAAGTTGTATGGTAAAGTAGGGTTAGTTTCTCGCAAGGATTGCGATGCATTGCATTCCGTTTTTGTAAAAATACAATTTTACTCGAAAATGGTGCATTCCATACGGAAAAATGCAAGCGACTTTTTCGCCAAATTAATTGTTGATTTGGAAAATAGAAACATTTTTTTAATTTTTCAGTGACGTAACAATTTCCTTTAAAGTAGTGAACTAACCCTTTCATATCACACACAAAACTAGGGAAAATAGTAAGATACCTTAGAGTAATAGGTATGTACGTATTTTGCTAGAATTTTTTTTTAAATGCAACTGTAAATTATCGCACTTTGGAATTTTAACAATTGCAGTCGAGACCTGCAAATCTTTCTAGTTTAATGCAAAGGAACATTGTACCGACGTTTTCTAACGCACAAACAATCGAGTTTGAAATTTGCTGGCTGCTTTAATTTTATTTTTTAAATTTACTCATAACAAAAGTCGCAATTCACTTAAAAGCAAAACAGAAATCCCTCACAGTAAATTCGTGTTTTGTTTTTATGTAATGTTTATTGACACTATGATACTATATTGCTTATAATAATATTTTCAGCACTATTTAGCGTTAGACTAATTAAAATCCTTTTTTGTATGAACACAATCAGTACAACCCTCCCTATTCTATTCATATACCTGTTCATTTTTGATGAAAAACAAAACGAAACTAAAATACAAGCATTAAAAATTTAATTAATAACAGTACAGTAGTAGAAATTAATTAACCGGTACCGAGCTCATTCAGTCCGTCGTCCTGATTAGGTATTAATTATTTCGCGGTGGTTATTTTTTTAACTTTCTTTTCAAAAAGGATTTTGTTGAATACAAACACGCCGGGAGGTCCGATCCCCTTTGACTTTGAAGGCGCTAAATTAAAATATACCGCAATTTATTTTATATAAAAATACAACTTGATTTTATGGATGAAATCGGCTAATTAATTAATTTAATTATAGCGTCTCGTTTGAATACGATAACGAATTAATGAGAGGTGGCTTTGAGAAAAACGACCACCTTTTCATATAAAAGAATATCAAAGTTAGACAATCGACTGTTTTTGTTTCTTTTCCATAAATTAATAAAAAATTAAAACATTCTAAAGTCCCCCTTTAATTGGCGAAATCTAAAAATATAACAACATAAGATATACAGGGTATCTCAGAGTATACTAACGAACCCCTTTTCTAATTCCTGTGATTTTAACTCTTGAACGCTCACCATACTATAATGAAGATAATTTTAATTCGATACTTCGTAATTTTTAACGACCACCTCAGGGACTACTAAAAGATTATCATTGCTATTAAAAAGGGATTACAGTCAAAATTGACAGAAAAGAAAAGCTTTCGTATTCTTTCCATAATAAATTTAAATTTAGAAAAAGGGTGTAGCACGTAGAGAAAATTAGTGGATTACCCCTCAAAGCTAACCCCCTCGTAACGAAAACAGACCCTTCCATTGTGGTGTCAACTTTCAAAAGAGTAGATTCATTAATTATATGGGTATTTCGTGAAAAATTTAGTTGCAAGTGGCCAAAACATTATACTTTTCTAAAACAAAAGAAGGGTGAGCTAGTGTGGGTAGGCATTAATTAAGAGTTTTATACGTTTAATTAAAAAATAAAATTATTAGGTTGGTTTTTTTGGTCTCGCCTTCACAGTCCGCATTCAAATCTTGATAATAGGTATTTATACTAAAAAAAATGGATTTCAACGGCAAATACCTAGTATATCCAGAGGTATCAAACCGTAAAAACAGATTGCAAATTGAGTTTGTCAATAACATAAGTAAATACCGCAAGATCAAATAAAGAAAAATCGAGTAAAATATGTTTAGAATGGAAAAGCATTTCGTAGGCGCTCTTTTACACGACGCCATTTTAACAAAATAACTTATAATTAGTTGAGTTCTTTGTTTGTGCATTGGTTGTGAAAGGAAACAGCTAACTACTACCGATTACACAGCTCTTCAACATAGTAGCTCCAATGAGAGACACTTATAAAATGTTCTCAGGGATGTATTGGAGGTGGAAACCTACTAGAGATAAACCAAAAAGAAAAACTGAACCACAAATATGCCTAACATCAAGAAGTGTGCAATTCCTATTTTGAAAACGTCTTTTATTTAAATAATATAGAGAATATTCTAACGAAATGTATACATTTTCCAAGTTTAAGATATCAAAAGTCTAGAAAAGTAAACGAAGTCTTCCAAGCTAGCCAGCATTTAACTGCCAAATAATAGGAATGAGAAAATTTCGAAATTATCCATTCTACTACGGAGAAAATAAGAAGCCCTTATGGAATACGGAATATTTAGGCAAAGTGCAATGACAGTTCACATCAGATGCATCTTGTCACAAACTGGAGAATTCCATTAGCGCACTTAGATCCCTGGTCAATAAAACAAGGTTCCGCTCAGCCAAGCCAGCAGCAATCTAATGAAGTAGCAGCGCCCAGCTCTAAAGGCACTCAGATCCACCAACAGCAACCACCTCTAGTTGTTCCTTAACAAGTATTTCGTTTTCAACAAAATAAAAAAGAAACTACAAATAAAAACAATAAAAAATACAATAGAAAAAAAATAATAAGCAAATAGAAAAAGAATAATAATATAATAAAATCAAATAAGTGCCAAACAAATAAATAAATAAAAGCAAAAGAAAAGAAAGTCTTAAAATAAATAAGTAAAAGAAATTCTTGCAAACTCTTTTGTTTATAAGCAAAAGAATCAAACAAAACAAGAAGGTGCCAACTTAGAACAATAGAGAGTCATCAAAGTTCCGCTCACGCCGATACACGTACCGGCGGGAGAAGAATTGATCTTATGAGGCCAAGCTACCCCATCTGGTGCATGACACCTTAGACGACAGCGACGATCATAGCAATTGGTCTTCCTTGAAGACGACGTCAATCCATCAACTCTACCATGGCATTGCAATAATACGTACATTGATATTTTTAAAATCTTAACTTTGCGTTTCACTTTTTACAATCTGAAAAACCTTCGTACACCATTATCACTTTTACATTGCATTTTCTTTAGAGCTTCAAACAGATATACAGTGTGTCCAAGATAAGGATGCACAGCATGGGGATCTTGAAAATGGTAAGAGATACAGGATCGGTTAAATGGGATGAAAGTTGGCTATTTATAGGACTTTTTTGTTGGCCTTTGCAAAATCTAGATATCTTGGATAGTTTCAGAGATATTTAAAAAAAGTAGATTTCTCGATTTTTGTTATTATTTTTTCTTTCCTTTATTTGAAGAGATATCGGAAAACTAAAACCACTTTTCTAAAGTGACTTTTTTTTCTCTATTAAAATACATTAACGAAATTCCTATACAACGTTTCGGTTTCGAGTAATCATCATCAACTTCATTTTTTTAAATAGGCGGAAAAATAATTGAAAATTGTTTTGAATAGCTCTTTTTGTCACGATTCTAATGATGTAAACATGATGGGGTTATTTTGGTTTTGATTTTTTTGTGTTGAACGCTGCTGTGACCAACTGTAATAATTGCTGTTCATCTTCAAAATTTTGGTTGAGCACATGATTCTTGACATAACCCCAGAGGAAAGAAATCTAACGGTGTTGGATCAGGTGATCGTGCAGGCCAGGGTACTGCAGAATGCATTAATTGATAGCATAAAAAATCAAAATAACCCATGTGTGGTATGACATGATTAGTAAGCTCAAAACTGCCCTACAGGACCGGTGCTAGGGTATTTGGCGATTGTAACAGAATCTTTTAAGGCGCTTTCGTATGGTAAACAAGACAGTGCGTGGTGTATTTAATGAAGTTTCGGTTGTCTTATTCTTTACTTTAGCCACAGCGACGTCTATGGGCAAAATTACGTTTCGATGATACCTCAGAGGAAATTATTCGAATTATTGTGTTAAGCAAAAACAGAAAAATCCGACTTTAATTGTGCAAGTTACAAGTGAAATCCGGCTTGAAGGACCAGACACATTATTACGATTCGGCAGTGATCGTGTAGCTTGTTTTTGTTTTATTGTTTCCGTAAATGTTTCCGGAAGCATATTTGAGAAAAATCTTCGAAGAGAATGTTTACGAAAGTGTTTAACAAGTGTACATGACTTGCCACATTATCAAAGTAAGTTGCTAATTTGGGTCATTCTTGTTCTTCGATGCGTTATAATAATCTAATAAGGAATATATAGTCAGATTCATTTAATATCTTTAATTTTTATTTCTTGTTGAGAATTTGTAAATTCAGTTTCTCTTTATTTTTCTAGAAACCTTGTATAACACTAATTCTGCGTTTTCACTATCCATTTTCCATTTTTCATGAAAAACCTAATTTTTAATTTCGTCCAAATAATTGAAAGATGAATAGAAACTTTTTTGACTTTAATTGAATAGTTGAACTTGTATCCTGATGACGTTAAGCGTTCTTGAATTGTTAGAAACGGCAAGCAGAATATTAAAATTCCTACACCCGGTCATCACAGCCTACATCAAAATGTCTTAATGTCTTTGTTGTAGGAAGCGATGTCATTAGCATTTGTAAATTACGGTTAAGGTTTACTCTAGTTCTTTAAAATGAGAATTCATTTTGTTACTCTGGTAAAAATATTTTTGAACCATATTTATATACCCGAGCAAGATGTTACTGTTTTATTACCGAAAGAAACAATAAACAATTTTTAAAGGCAAATGTTTATCGCGGCACTTCGGTTCTTCTCCACTTAAAGGGCGTCACGTTAACAAATTTCAAAATTATATTTTAAATTACCCTTTTGGTTATGACTGCCTATATCGGTGTGTCATTATAATAAAAACTTGGCAAATTTCTCTCAACTTTTAAGACGTTCTCAAGTTTTTCTGTTTATATACCCGATAGCGGTTATCTTCCATTTGCTATTTAATGAAGGTGGCGGTGTAGCTAACTCAATATTTCATACTTTGAATTCGCCATAAAACCTGGGGTGACCTATAAATTTATTTCGGCAATAAAAGCCCCGAAATTCCTATTAAAAGTAAATAATGGACCCCCAGCGATGTAAATAACTCATTCCTTATTATAGGGGTGCAAAATGCCCGCATGTGGGCCGTTTTGTTCGTCATTTTACTATCGCGTACGTGTACGTATGCGTTTGTGTCTGTGCAGCGACTCGGGCCAAATTGATACTTGTTGCTGTTGTTATAAAACAAAATGAGCCCTTAAATATTATTATTATTATTAGTTTGTATCGCTGAGCACATGCTACGCCAGCGTTTTTCAATTAATTTTATTAAAGTTAACACTAAAATATTATACGAGGCAATTTTCCACTTAAATAGGACCCTCTTCTTACCCCGACCATAAAATGATAACCCTTCTTTATTTTTAATTTTACCCCTTAACGGATTCCTGTATCGATTTAGTCACAATTTCTAAAAGCAATCGAGTACAAGAAATACGAGACGTTTCGTGTACTTTTAAAGTTGGTTTTAGTGTACCAACGATATGGATTTGTAAAGTAGCTTCGAGCGTTAGACTTGGGAAATCGAGACGTTCGGAATAAGGAGCTCTCATTACTTTGCATTTTACATAAAGTTGCTAATGTGATTTTAATCCCTATTTTATGGTCTGTAAATTGATTGTGTCTTAAAATCATACTAAAGTTTAAGTACTTGTTGCTTTTGTTTTTTTCCCATTTACTTGATGACTCTCATTTATTTTGTACTTACAGTTTGTGTTTGTTTACTAATTACTATATCAAATGCATTAGACGCATTAGGAAAATTAATGACTAATGTTCTTTATTCCCTTCAGGTTATTAACTTTCATACTATTTTCAAAAAGGACATTAACAAGATAATAATCCCGATCTGGAACTCAACATGTATAAACAGGTGTCATTGGATCTTTTAATTCTTCACCACAGTCAGTTTTACCAATCTGAGGTGTGTCTTTTAATCCGAAATTTAAAAACAAAGATAAACAAAACTCTTCTCTTAAAGAAACATACTTAAAAATTTGTTTATTAACCTTTTTTTCTGATAATAAACGTGACGGCATATTCAAAGTCTTCAAGTTCGTCTAGCAAGATTAGGGTAACAATACATATTGTTTCCAACTTGTTGAAACATTTCAGAAAATCGAAAGTAGAAGACGGAATCGTTTCGTTTTGAGGCAATGCAAGAAGTCGCCCTGAAACAATACAAAACATCCATATGTTTAACAATCAGGAACTTGCCGCTTTCGTAATATTATGTTACTTTAAAATGTGTTGGAAGACGATTTCGTGAGTAAAAGGTGTTGAAGATAAGGTGTATTATTGACAAATGTAATGATCTCCTGCAATGCCTATAAACTGAAATTCACTGTTTTAACGGTTTTATTAAAATTCATCTAGTGAATATTTGCATTATTATTAGTACAAGAGAAACATCTCAAGTGTGGCTCACACAATTTGTATTACTCAAGTCTCAGCAAAGAAAGGCAATTTCTACAACAGCCTTGACTTTTTATAATTATTTATTCAAGTATCTAGTGTGCAACTAACTTAGCTTATAGTGTTTGTTAGCAAGTAGTATGCCTGCAATTTCTATCCGCAATTCTGTGTTGCGATACAGTTTAACATGTGCGATTAATTCGTTGCCGTTTGTAACAATATAGCTATAGCCAAATGCATTCTGGAAGTATGAGTCATAGACTACTATTCGATTTTTGTTTTTAAATACAATCTCTTGCCTCAGACGACCATGTTTGGAAACAAAAACAATTTTTTGCGTTTTAATCAAAATTTTCTTATGCAAGTGTATCAAAGTTTTACATCATTGAAAAGAGAAAAACATTCTCTATCAAATGAGTACAATAAAGGGATACCTTACCATTAAAAAAATTCAAGAGCTATTCGTCGCGCTTTTGTTTTTTTAAAGAAGTAGTTATTTGGTATTGTTCTGTAATGTAAAACTAAACACTAAACAACTCTTATAAGAAATATTTTTTTCATAAAATGCATATTTACTGAGATATATACGATATTCCACACTTTTCAGACACACTGTATGTATCTACGTATATAGGGTAGCCCATAAAAAATGCCATTATTTTTGGAGTTTTATTTTGCTTCTATACATCATTAGAAACCAGCTAAGTAGGCAAACAATCTGGCCCGATTTACTTTTGTTATTTATCTTGTTTCTAATTGACAAGACACGTCAAAATGGTCGACGAAAAAAGTACAAAATTTTGACTCTTGCATATTGGAAATGAGATCTCCCTGCAACTGCTGCAGTTAAAAAAGTATGTGAAATGGAAGAAAAAGCAAAGTTCTAGTCGGCCCAATGTGCTTTTAATTCCACAGAACTGCGGGACACCGTTAAAGAAAGTTGATCGAAAAACACCCGTAGTTTTCAACCGAAGCTGGTTATTCCAAGGAATATCGTACGGCGACGTCATTTACATCAAATTGGAAAGGCTAGTAACGCTCCAGAGAGATTTTGCATGAATTAACGCCCGTAATGGCTAAAAGACAGGTTGAGGTTTGCAATCAGCTGCTTTCGAATCCTCGGGACAAACATTTTTCCAAACGGATCGTTATAAGCAATAAAAATGGATTGAACAACACTAGCCAAGATAATTTGTGGATTACCATCGGGCAACCAGCATGTTCACCTGTCCCAAAACGAGAAGAGTTACTAAGAAAGGTATGTGAATGGTGGGATTTTGAAAACGTTACCTACTTTCGAGTTGGTTGATGACCCCAACCTTTACAGTCAGCAGTTGGACAGTACGCATGATGCTCCGCGTCTGCGTTATCCTAGACTGGTAAATAGGGAGAATCTGGAGTTCCTTCTTCATCCAACTTATAGCCCAGATCTAGCGTTTTTAGTTATCACTTATACTTCATGCATGGAGAGATTTTCACAATACTGAAGCTGCATGCCAAAAATTTTTTATGTCGAAATCAATCGGTTATGGCACCATCGCGGCAGTGAAGTTCTTGCAGAAGGATGGCAAGAGACGTTGCTCCACAATAGTGGATAGCTATAGAGTTGCTATTTGTTGCTTTACTACTAAATAAAAATCTTCTTACGTGTTCTATGGGTCACCCATGGTGTCATACATATAATCAAAACAAACTCAATTTTGTCATTAATGACATTGTTATAAGTAGACTAAACCATGAAGAAATTTGTGACTTTCTAACAAAAAAGGTCAATACGAAGTCGGTTAAATTAGAAAAGATTTGGCTATTTTGGAGATCAGTTTACTTATGCTTTTGTTTTTTCAAAAAAGTTCACGGCTTACTAGATATTTGCTAAAAACGAAATTATCTTTTTTTTTTTTAAATAAAAAGCATTTGCCACTTAGTGTGTCATGGCTTTAAACATATAAAAATCATTGATTTTTGTGAGATAAATTTCCACGACTTTGTGAGTTAGATGTCATGGCACACTATGATCAAAAATGATTTTCACTTCGTAACTCGGTAAAACAAAAGAACAGCTATGTCAAACCATGTATCACTGAAAATCATTTAAGGCGTGCAGTTCAGTAATATGAAAATCAGGTAGGCGTACCGTTAAAAAAATTTGGATTTACGTTTCACCGCCAAAGTAAAACAAAAGACAATTGCGAAAATAATTTTTTGTGTTTCGGAGTAAATTCTCTAAAACACCCTCTTCGCTGTTCTTTTCTATCTTTGCGCGTTCCTGAGATATTTCACTTTAAAAAATATAAAATGATTTCGTTTTTAGCAAATATCTAGTAAGCCGTGAACTTTTTTTGAAAAAATCAAAGCATAAGTAAACTGATCTCCAAAATAGCCAAATCTTTTCTAATCTAACCGACTTCGTATCTCTTACAATTTCCGAGATCCCAATAGTGAGCATCAAAATGTGGACATGCTGTATATTAATTTTAAATTTTCAAAGATCACTACTCCGCAACCAACTTTGTCATTATGTGTGCTGTGATCCGTCTCTACTGTACAGTAACTATTTCTACTTTTATCTTCATTCTTTATTACAGATATCTTCACGTGATGAGGCCACTTTCTATAATTTAATGACTCGTCATAATACCTGCTCTTTAGATTACGTTTTTCTACTACTCCTCTTGTTATATTATAAATGTAATTAAGTTCTTGCAGTTTTATACAAAAAAAAGATGTAGTTTCCGCTATTAAGCACGAAGTTTCATATGATAACGTTCTACAGGGTGTCCCGTAAATACCTTAACTATCTTTCTAATATACACTCTTCTATAATATTTATGTAATTAAGATTTTTTTTCTTTTAATAGCATGTACCCATACAAGAACTCCATAGGTCATGATTGAAACCCCATTTTAGTCTTGCTAATCTAAATGTGTAGTCTATATGCTTACCAAATGTGAACTTGTCATCTATTTATTATTCCTAAATATTTATTTTGTTTCTCTTGTCACATGCATTCAGAATTTAAATAAACATACATTTTCGCTTTGTGTATGTCTCTTCTCTTTGATACCATAATGAATTTTTTTTTCTTCATTAAATTGTATTTTATTATCTTTGGCCTATTTTGAAATGTTATGCAATTCAATGTTTGTATAATTTTCTAATTCACTGTCGTATGCAATGGCAATTACCTTACTGGTTTTAAAATATCTCACAGTGAATTTGAATTAAAAGTCTTTTATTGTTGTATCTTTCACAAAGTAGCTCCCAAGCTAAATTATAATTTTGTGATGTAAAATCAATAGATTGTATTACATTTAATGCATCACCATGCAGTGAAGCTTTCAAATAGTGAAATTTTTGAATACTTACTATTGAATGATTGTTATGAATCAGTGATTCGAAAGTATCTTTAAATTCCAACCATCCATTAAAATTACCTCCAAATTTTGGAAGGTGTATCCTAGCTAGCTTAATTGGTTGCATGAAAGATTCCTGCATTCCTTGGTGCATGCTTGCCGGGATTGAATGTTTCGAAGTAGTACCTTCTAAAATTAAATTCTTGTCACTACTTGACTTTGGAATATGTTTGTCCACAAGGGTTTTAGCTAAAACTAAATTTTTTACATAAATGTCATAATAATTAGAATGCAACTAATGCTGTTCCTCAAGTTTATCATCTGCTACTAAGCATTCAATATTAATTTGAACATCTTCAAATTCTACCCAAATTGCTTCATAATCTTGTAGCCTAACTGACAATTCATAGATACTCTTTTCAATATCAATATCTTTTGCTAGCTCATCTTGTATTTTTACTAAATATTGAGAAAATCTATGTAACTTATACTTTATTACTTCCCTTTTACGTAATAATCTTTGATCTTCTGACATTTTAGCAAATGATAAATATCTTCTTTTTTCTAAATCCGCTATAGAAGTACCAAAATGTTTCTAAATCCGGCTCAAAGGACCAAAATGTTACGACGACGTAATGGAGTGTAAATATTGGCTTATTCTTTCAATTAAAAACTACAACCTTCCATTAAGAATATAATTTGTAATTTTTTACATTTGCCATTTTTTTAAATCAACAACAACATAGCAACAATAAACAAAAACAAACATATCTGTATTTCATTAACAAAAAAAGGGCGCCAAATTTAAATTCTCATAACAAATTAAACAACAGACAATAAGCATGTTCTAGTAAGCTATCATTATTGTAATTGTAATTAAAATGAAGTATAATAATAATTACATATATTTGCTTACTAAGGTAAATAATTAGCGTTTTGCAAGAAGTCTATGTATAATAACAACGAATCTAAAATATGAATAATTGAATAATAATTATTATATTTATTATATTATTAATTTAATTAAATAATTGCTAAAAATATTGAAAGTTGATGTTGCTGTTAGTGTTAGCTTTGGTAGAAATTGTTAAAATATAAAAACTTTAAAAGAAGATTTCGTTGAACATACCACAAAAATTCATCATAATTATAAAACCTGATGAGTTATGATTTAGGATGGAATTAAAAATCTAGTAAAGGCTATCTCTGTCTCTATCTAGTTATGTCACCATCATTAGTCTACCTCCTACGTAAACATATAAAACAAGTCTGATACAAGTATGCTGAAGTAAAAAATCAAGATTTCCTCTTACAATTAGCATGATTACATATTATTCTATCAAAAAGACAAATAAAATCACTGACACGTGCTATAATTGATCAAAGCATTACCATTAGGTCAAAAGGAAGCCCTACAAAGATATCAACGCAAATTCTTAATCATTAATACTTAATTCAAGTATTATTTGTGTTAATCACACTGTTCTAAATCCTGAATTACAGCAACAGATTTACAGAGAGAACAGACTAATTGTTATCGTGCATTATTTACCGGGCACTTTAATGCTACTACCGATGCGATGGTTGATGTCAATTTTTGCCGAGCTCCATTGAGCAATTTCCTGTATTACACGCTAAGCGTTCAATAACTTTTTAGAAATCAATTATTTCCACTTATTAATAAGTGCGCTCGAGAATTATATTTAAATTATTATGTGATCGAGTAAAACAAGGCCTCTCTTTGATTATGAATTTTGTACTTAACAACTAACCCGTTTAATTAGTTAAACCTTCAATGAAACCACAACTTCTGCTTCGACTTCAAAGTGTTTTGTTTTTGTCAAAGCTCCATTCTATTCAACTGAAACTCCAGATTTTCCTTAATCTACAATAATTTTGTGTGGTAAATGGTAAGAGCGCTCAGTAGCGTCGACAAATTTTGAACTTACTTTTTATTCTTGTTTTTAAAAACGAGAAAAAAAGTTATTTTGTCCAAAAATAGAAAAGATTAATTAAAAAAAGTATACTATTATTACACAGATGATGCTACCGGAAGAATCTATTTTAAAATGCAAACAAAAACAAAAGAACGTCAACTAATCGAAACAGATAAAAAAGACTCGTTAAGTTTATTTAAAATTCGCAACATAGTTGTTACATGCATGTAAATATGTAAGAAGAGATATTTATAACCAGAAAATCTGAATACATCCGCGTTCTACAATTTTACGACATACATCTGTTCGATTTTGGGTTAAATGCTAGAAAATATAATTTTATTCGAGTTGTAAAGGCAAGGCTAATACATGCTTCACGATTTCAAACATTCAAAATAACGTAACGATTTTTGTTAATTGGGCAATAAATTAAAGGGAAGAAGACGTATTAAAAAAAGGGACACACCCTATTGATAATTACAACTATTGTGCTGTCAGACATTAACAATCATAATTGAAACGGCCCATCAAGTTTGGGAAGTAGGGCATAATGTAATAAACTAGCAATCATTGTCGGTTAGTAAATAACCAAGTGCAACTAATGACTGTGGTTGAATACAAACAAATTTGAATGTTCAATATGTGGAGCTCAGAATCCATACAGTACTCGGATCAATCAATTAAACAGTGATTTGCAAACCCAGGACAAAACAAAGCCCTCATACACAACAAATACAGTAATTCGCAAAACAGTCTGGGTTATTACATTTAGCCTCTTTTCTCAGTACTGTTTTCATTCGGAATTTAGTATAACATATTTAAGAATTGTTAAGGTGTGAATGACAATAATAATCACTGTTTAGTAAAATCTTTAGCACGGCGTTATAAAATACTCAAAACGTAATAACGAAAAAGGTCGACACTAAACTAAAGCCTTTACAGTATACAGAAGGGATCTTAAGGTATACAGGGTGTCTCTAAAAGGTTGGGACACAGCTTAACTGCAGACTCCTGGGACAAAAATAAGAGAATTTAACCCAATTTACCTATATCCAAAATCGTCTCGTTAAGTTGGTACAAGGCATCAAAGTTTTTTGAAAAAAAATTAATTTTGGAGACACCCTGTATTTATTAATACCAATAAAAAAACGAATTTCATGATCTTATGTTACATTTCTAAAGACAGTTAAACGGTAAAAATAGAATTTAGCTACGTTGATGGGTTTTTCAAATGCAGGACTAAGACGAATTATTGCTAAACACAGCCAAGTTGTTAGCAATGAACTCACCATCGCAGAGTTGAAACCATTTTTGTGTGAAATTGGTACTTCATACATCACTGGATAAATTATTTAATTAAATATAATTTTTAACAAACTATTTCATAACGTTCTAAGATGAGTTTGATAATTTTCATTTCGCTGAAATTCTGACCTTACACAAAAAATCTCATGACCATAACTAGACATAGGTTTTCTCTCAATTTTCAAGTCTATTGATTTGCAGCAAACGCATTTAAGCAGAATTTTTCAATGTATATGCGATCTTGAGAGTGTACAGTTTAAAATTTAGAAGCGCATATAAATCCTAATCATAATAAACGCTAAATCACATTTAGCAAATTAAAAAGATGAGCGGAGATCAATGACGGACCACCACAGGTGGCCTGTTAGAGAGTGAAGGAAAATTAAAGGACGTACGTGGCTGGTTGGAGAACCAAGTCCAATCCGTGTCAATGTGTATTAACGTCGATTTGTACAATATGTTTTCTAAGATACTGCATGTGCCCCTTAAGAGTCAATTCCGTCAAGGGTAACGTTAGTACAGCGGACAGACTTAAGATTATGTGGGTAAACTCACTATTACCCACGCGCTTTGTATAAAGTCCAAATTGTAATTAAACTAAAACTGTAATAAAAGTTACTTAGTCTCTTTGAGAGACACTAACTTTTGGAAAACTTTATTAAAACGCTCTTTAAAACACAAACGTACGCTCGCTTCGGCTGCTATTCTCAAACTGATCGCAACACATGATTAAAGATGTTGCCACCCTATCACTATCCAAGCATCATCGGGTACAATGCGGTTTAACCGGGTGAAGCTCGAAATGTGCTTTAATTTAATTAAATTTCCAACTTTATCCAAGACGCCTGGGTAATATTAGGTTCACCGGGTAAGTCTAGATTTATTCTCTCTACCAACTCTACCCATAACATATACGTTCCTCAAGAGGGTTGAAGGAAGGCGAAGCTGTTAGGCCCGTTCAGGGTCAAGTCAGTGCCAAATTGATGTAAACATTCGTCAAGAAAATTTAAGAAAACCAAAGCCCGACAGAGTCACGTAGGTAAAAAGGGGTACCAAGATCTGTCCTGTGTCGTTGTGTATCTTTGTTAAAAAATCTAAAGAAATGCGGAGCCCAATCCGTGTGGATACAAGAGGACTAAAAGAAGGGGTGATGCAAGACTCAAGCCGATGCATTTTCGTCAGAAAGATTGAATCAAGTCGATGCTCGACAGCGATTAGCTGTAATTGAATGATTGTAGGACAAAGCTTGACCTCTGTTAATATATACCTTCGTCAGGAAATCTAAAGAAGGACGGACCCCAACAATGAGCTAGTGTCGATATCCATTTTTGTTCCAAGGTAGCCCCGTTAGGGCCAGTTCCGACCTGTCTAAATGCATATGTGCCTCAAGAACATTCAAGGAAGAGGGCGAAAACCGTAGCAAATCGATCTATACGTTCATCAAGACGATTGAAAGAAGTCGAGGCTAGACAAAAAGCCACCCTGGGCACCCAAATGCAGTGTTCATGTGCATCTTTGATAAGAAATCTACAAAAGGGCAGGGCCCGACCAGGAGTCACCGTCAATGTTTTTCGTTAGGAAGGTAATAAGGGGGCAGAATTTAACAGAGAGTCACCGCAGGTGCTCATTGGGAGAGCAGTCCAGATCTGTCTGGGTGTATGCATTCCTCAACAAGATTAAAGGAAGGCGAAGCTGTTAGGTGTGTAATAGGGTACAGCCCGACCCAAGTCGATATATATCTTCATCAGAAAGATTGAAACAAGCCTACGCTAGACCCTGAACCACCACAGGCGGTCGATTGAAGGGTAACGCTTGGTCGCGTTGCTAGTCTAGCTTGCAGTAGATTAGCTAGTTAACTTACGACAAAGAACGTAAGAAATGTCAATTTGGCAGTACAACACTAATTAGTATGGTGATACTAAGTAAGACATGAATTGTTTTCACGACCTTCCTAGAATTAAAATGTTTTTAATGATGATAGTTATAGATCAATTGTCTCTTAATTAAACCTTTCTGAAACATATAAAATGACTTTATAATAATCCCATATACAGGGTGTCTGTAAAACATGGACATTTTAGCTTCGAGAGTACATACGAGGTATGACAATTAAATAACAAGAATTTTTGTTTAGCTCGCCATCCGACAACACTGACTTCTTCTCTACCACAGCACTGTAAACTTCTACAGTTCTAATATGTGAGTACAAAGGTTCATGCAAATTGTGCAGTGATCTCGCGTCGGAAAACGTGCGACAAAAACCTTGAAGAAAGAATGGTCATCAAATTTTTGGTGAAATCCCGCTACAAACTGGCCGAAATTCTAAAACAAAACTGAAGCATGTGTACGGCGACGAATGTCTTCACAAGGCACGCGTGTACGAGTGGGCTGGCCGTTTCAAAGCAGGGCGTGAATCGGTGGAAGACGACGAGAGACAGGGTGCACCCGTCACAGTGCGTACCGACCACAATATCGAACGTTTGCTCACGTTAGTGGCAGCTGATCGTTGGCTTACAATTCGGATGTTGTCGGTTGAACTCGGAATGAACAAGCAAACCGTTCGCCAGATGGGGAAGCTGTGCGCTAAAAACTCATTCCGAAAATGTTAACGTGCCAGCAAAAAGAGTTGCGTCTTTCGATTTGTCAGGATCATTGAAAGCGACCGACGGTCGCAAATGTTATCACGGGAGACAAAAGTTGGTTCACAAACCCGTCGGCAGAGTAAGCAATGGGTAGAGGAAAGAAGAGAGCGTCCACCAAAAGCTCGAATGTCACGTTTCCAAATCAAGACGATGCTGATTTGTTTTCTTCAACGTGTGTGTGCCCGAGTAAGACGAATGCGTCCGGATTTGGCGAAGAATGGCTGGATGTTGCATCATGACAATGATTTTTACTCGAAAAAACATTCCAACGCTCTCCCACTCTCCCTACAACGCGGATCTAGTCCGGCACTTTTTTCTTCCCGAAAATGAAAACTCACTTAAAAGGACATTGTTTTAATGGCGTGGAAGAGATCCAAGGGGCATGCATTTCAAAAACAATCATTAGAAAAATTTTGAAACACTTTGTATATACGGTTGGTAACAATTTGAATTGTAACAAATCCAGAAATTTTTATAACTGAAGATTTACACTATTTTTTATTTGTAATTTTTTCACCATAAAGATGTTTTTTTCGATCTTTTGTAAACAATTAAAGGATGATCTACTAAGATAATAATATACAATGTGCTGATTAAGTATGGAACAAATTGAATAACTCGCAAAATATTAATATTTCGGAAAAAACAAAAAGGGTGTAACGATTTAAATTGTTGGGCATTTTTGAATATTTTGCACAAATCATTGATGTCATAATTATTTGACTAATGGCGTCATCGATATTTTTTTTAAATAGCAACCGCAAAATATTTTTGCAGATTATTATTCGCGATCGAATTGTGTGTACAATGATCTTTAGACTTTTCAAATCTGCTCGCGCTCTTCGGAGATATTATTTTTTTTTGTCTAGAAAATTTAAAACATTCTAAATGGTATTTCAGCTCTTTAAATCTAGTACGCTTGATTTAAATTAAATTATAAAATCAAGTACACATCAACTTGATTTTATCTTATGTCATCTGGTTAGATTTCTGTCATTTACTATTTGAATATCGATATTATTATTTGTTGTAAAAACCGAAATTCTTAACAAACGAGGACGATGCGTTTAACAGAGAAGGCGAGAATAGAAATACTGATAATGATCGGCTGCGATGGACAAACGCAAACTTGATTTTTTAATTTAATTTAAATCAAGCATACTAGATTTAAAGATAATGAAACGCTTGATCGTGGTTGTATTGGAGGAAAAGACAAAAACAAAGCGGACAAAACCTTGGCAATGCTGTTTATAAGGTTCATACCATTTAATCATTTTATTAATTTTCTAATCTAGCACAAACCAGTACTTGCGTAACGACAGTTTTCAGGAATTTTCTCTACACTAACGCATAATCAAATTTTAATCACTTTCGTTTCTTTGCTTTACATTGAAGATCCAGAGGCGACACTAGCTATAAACAAGAAAATTCCTTTTGTTGGTCACTGTACGCAACCACCAAACGGTATTACTCTCAAACCCTTACTCAGCAAACCCATGGATAGCTGGAAAGAGTAATTCGTTTTGCTCTGCAAGGAATTACTAAGGAAATAGGAGATTAATTATGAGATCAGGTAAGGGTTGTAAGAAATTCTTGATATAAACAATCCTACAAACAAGAATTTTCTTGAATAAAGTTACTTTTTATTTTGAACCACCCCGTATACAAGCTGAATAAATTAACATCCATTAGATCATCTAAGTTTTTCTTGATAACATTTCTGCCAATTATCTCACCTTTTACTAACTTGTTTGAATTACCTGAAGATTTCAAGAACTCAACGCTTTGGGCCACATGATGTAATTTTAAATTCTACGATTTTATTACACCATTTTTCTTTCACTTTATTAAACATTAGAAACAGATGATCCATAATTTCTCAAAGAAATACTGACAATCTATCTATTTTATCTATTAAATACAATTCTTTTAGCAGTTGTGAAGAAAATTGTTGGCAACAAACAAATTTTTCTGACAACGAATTTATAGTTAAAGACAAATTATTTTTTTTCAAGTGCCAGTTCATTGATAATTAACACATTTCTGAGAAGTTCTTAACAGAATTCTTCCAACACTTCATAAAATTGTATAAAAGTGGGTGGTTATTCTGCGATAGTTATCTTCTTTTATATTATTTTCTTTATTATCCATTTTGCTTCTTTTTTTTGAAGTTAAATTACAGGAATATTCAATTTTTTTTCTTTAATTGAGCGTTACTGGCTTCAGCTCTGTTATATCAAAAATTCCTTCATTACGTCGTCTTTTATTATAAAAATCTCAGCCTACTTTTTAAATGTGAAAAACATTAAAAAGAAATATTTTGCGACAAATAATTTGGCTGACCATTCGACAATTAATTATTAAAAACATGAATATTTATGTAGAAACAAGAAGCTTATTATTATGTGGTTGAGAATAACAACTTTCATAATAGATATCGGCATGAATAACAAGAGAAAAAAAACGGCAAGAACGTTGCCAAACTCATAAAATTAACTATTTATAAAAAGGGAAAAATGATGTAGAAATAAAGAATTTGCAATACATTATTGTAATAGGACGAGAAATTGATCGAAACATTTTTCGGTAGGTGGATCGAGTTATTTCTTTCCACGATAATAATTCTTTGAAATTTAGCTTTGTCACAATAAAAATTTTAAATATTTCAAAACAGCATCTAGATCCAGACAGTATTATGCGTCCAAGAGATGCGAACGCCCCTGCAAAATTAATGCATTGGACGGACGCCAGAGTAGAGTAAAAATAAATCAAAACCTTTATCACCCACACCACTTTTACTATATAACATTGCAAGATACCGTAGAGTTTATTTTTACGACATTAAGCAGAAGAATTTTTATTCCGTTTTAAAAACTTTGACTATTAATAAGACATTAAAAATTTTAACTGTCGTGTTTTGAAAGATTATAAGCCCGTTAACCTGAACTTAGCTTATAGGAAATTAAAAATGTCAGTTGTAAAACTTTAAAAATAGGATAGGTAGGGGGAAGTCGATTTGAAATTATGACGAGTCCTGTTTATATCTACTGACAAGCAGACAGGAAACAAAATAAAAATTCATACCTATAGAAAATACCGCCGAGCAGCAGCGTTGTTGGCAGACAGTTAACAAGGGTAACTTGAAAAAAATCAAACCACTCACCTGAAAAGAAAGAAAATCATTATAAGAACCCATCAGAATTACAAGTAACATTAAAAGACATTTAGGTTTTTTTCTTCCTCAAAACCAAACAAGACATATAAATAAAAACATGCTGATACTAAACCGCAATTTATTTTATTTCCTAATTGCTGTACATTGTAATAACTTTAAACGAGAATTATGCTAAATACTGAACATAAACTATAACACTCGCGTCTCAATCAACATACAAATGTAACATACCTCTTTAGCACTTACAAACAAGATGAGGATGATTGTATGATAAATCGCTAAACATTAATATCTGTGTCTCCTTTGTGCATAACAGAATCAAAGTTGGCTGTTAAAACAATAGATTCGCGATGTTAAACACTGTTGCCAAATGTATATTCCAAATTCTACTAATGAAAATATTAGTAGTCGCGGTAGGTTTACAAATTTGCTATCAATAGGTCCTTAAATCTCCTGTTACCCGGTTTTGCTTTGGCCCTTCCGTTAACTCGAAGTGAGGAGTCACCTTTAACGCGTTGTTGATTTTGGGAAATAAAACACACAGTATAACAAATGATTCAGCATTGCTTTGCGTTGTTCCGCCAAAAAATAGTTATAGAAGATATTGTCTGCAAAATGTTGTCCTGCATCTGTCATTTTTTCCGCAATCTTTCGGCAAAACTTGGTTACAACCTCTGACCATCAGAAATTCATTCAGTCACGATCGCAACCTTCAATTGGAAAAGAATCATCAATATTGCCTTCATTTTCGACCTGCTTATTCTCGGCAAAGCAAGTATTTTCTAACAGTTTTTGCACAAACTTTCCCCTGTCCTGTACGCATTTGTCATCATTATTTGGATGCTCAAACTTCGAAAGCTTGCATGACATACAATTATTCTTGTAGAATTTCTTCAGCAAACTCTGTCGGAGAGTAACTCGGCATGATTTCGGCGAGTATGACAATGAATCAGTGAACCACAGATAAGGCTTGTTGGTTGCAAGGAAGTTCAAGGTAAACGACAACCCCTTTTCCATTCTACTTTGGTCTTGTTAGTAACGGCAAGTATAACCACACTTTCCTGCTTTAGTTTGCTAGTTATGTAACAATAAAACACTGAATTACATTAAGACATTTCCGTAGCAATCTTAATTAAATACTAACAGTTACGAAAAACTAACAAAGAAAAGTCACCATTACAAACATCAGTTTTCAATAATTTTAATTAAAAACCATAACTCATTGTTTATTTATTAATAAATGTGTTTATGCAAATTCTACCAAAAGAAAGATTATTACTTTTAAAGCAGCACTAAAAGGTTCGTATCCAACACGAGCGACACGCTCTAGTACATCGTTTTCTCGAAAAGATGGAAAAAGGGAGGAGGCCGACGAAGGTGGCCCGCTGGGAATAAATCCCGATCCGGTTTGATGTATACCTTCAAGAAGGTTAATGAACAGCAGAATCAAATAGTAAGTGCGAAGCCTGACCTGATTTAATCTATACCTTCAATGAAGGCTAATGTACGATGCAGCCAAATCGTAGATGGCCCGTTGAGTAGCGAAGATCAGATCAGATTTGTGTTACATCTTCAACAAAAAGGTTAGTTAATGAACGGTGAAGTCAAATAGTGCAGACCGTCGGGGGCAAGCAAAGTTCGACCAGTTTTGGTCTGCTATACAGTGTGTCCACATTTCGATGCTCACTATTGGGATCTCGGAAACTCTAAGAGATACGAAGTCGGTTAAATTAGAAGAAATTTGGCTATTTTCGAGATCAATTTACTTATGCTTTTGTTGTTTCGAAGAAGTTCACGGCTTACTAGATATTTGCTAAAAAAAGAAATTATTTTATTTTTTTTTAAGTGAAATATGAAGTGAAAATCATTTTTTATCATAGTGTGCCATGACATCTAACACACAAAGTCGTGGGGTTTTATCAAATAAATTCATTTGTTATGCAAAAATTGCTAAAACAAAATAAACACGCTTTTATGGGGCATTAGATGCTTATTTGATGCTATCTGTAAATGCTCAGTAAAGTATCTTTTAGTTTTTTTTTTTAAGCAATTGTTACATGACAAATGTAATTTATCTGACAAAAATCAATGATTTTCATATGTTTAAAGCCATGGCACACTACGTGAGAAATGCTTTTCACTTCTTATGTTAACTCGACAAAACAAAAGATTAGCTATGTCAAACCATGTATCACTGAAAAGCATTTAGTAATATGGAAATCAAGTAGGCGTTCCACCAGAAAAAATTTGGATTTACGTTCCACCGCGGAAGTAAAACAAAAGACAATTGCGAAAATAATTTTTTTGTGTTTCGGAGTAAATTCTGCAAAACACCCTTTTCACTGTTCTTTTCTATCTTTGCTCGTTCCTAAGATATTTCACTTTAAGAAAAATAAGATAATTTCGTTTCTAGCAAATTTCTAGCAAGACGTGAACTTTTTTGAAAAAACAAAAGCATAAGTAAATTGATCTCGAAAATAGCAGATTTTTTTCTAATTTAACCGACTTCGTATCTCTTTTCCGAGATCCCAATAGTGAGCATCGAAATGTGGATTCACTGTATCTTCAGCAAGAAAATTAATAATCAGTGAAGTCAAATAGTAAGCCACCATAAGTGGCCCGTTAGAGGATCAATCCTATGATCTTGATCTATATCCTCTCCTTCCTTATGAAGACTGCACTTTCCAGTTTAGTTTACGTTAAGAGAAACAAACGACGTACAAAAAAGTTCCCTGAATTTACAAAACCATTTCACAACTTCTTTTTTAATTTTAAAAACGCCAGTGCAAGAGAGATGGTTGATCTAAAAGTGACGTTAATTACCTCGAAAAGGTCAAAAACCTAAATGAAATCAAATGCCTATCAAATTAAAGCTTTCCAATATTTCCGAAATTCGGTGCTGTTAAGTCTCAAAAACAAGCGGAACGGGAATGTTTAAAGTTTTTGGGATTTTCTAAGATTCTTCACTCTGTGACGAATTGTCTAAATAGTTATTTATATAACAAGAGTGTAAAGTGAAGGTTTTTGAACGAGTGGGAAGTTTCAAAAAAACGACGCTTTACACTCGAGTTAAAAATGAAGTTCGCCAAGATCATAGGAGCGTATAATGATTTCATTACGACATCGATACGTCAAATTAATTGCAAATGTTTATAATCGTCAACTTTTGAGATTGACAACGAGTTGTAAAGCGCCAACTTTATAGGCCGTCGTGCAAAAAATCCTTTAAAGATATTTTGCCTTAGCTTCTGTGTAATAAGCATACACAATTCTAATAATCGTAGAAGGGAAGGTCGAGTTTTTAGGTTGATGGTTTACATGCGAAATGTCATGAAGGTGTATGTTGCAATAGCGTAGAAGTTTATCTTGAAAACTAAACAATGAGCCAAAAAAGTTCTAGGAGTTTTAAAAGTAAGACCAACAATGTGTGATCCCGATTTTTGCTATGGGGCACGCAAAAAAGCGACTTAAACATCCTCTTCAAAGTTTTATTTGAACAAAGACATACTACGAGTTACTTTTAGAATTACCTTCCACGCTAATAAGGTGCTTTTGTAGGGCTCTAGATTCAAGTCTAATCATCTAATGAGGAATCTGTCACAGTTCAGACATTTTAAGAGCAAAGCTTCCGTTGACAGCAAAACTAACTTAGGTTTTATCGTAAATCAGTCACTATGTTACGAAATCAAAAGTTTTTGGTATAAGTCATTGTAGATGGAGTAAACAAGATAAACACAAAATACATAAAAAGATAAATTCTAAAAAAATCGCAACTCAAATACTCAAATGGGGAAGTTTTTTATATGACCACTATTTTGTCTAAAACAGGCTTTACCATTTCAAGGGTTTTTTTGTGAAATGAAATGAAAATGTAAACCGAGTTTAATCTTTAGCAAGATAAAACTTCACGGCCCAGTTTGATGATCAGATTTTCGAGGTAATCTAAAATTAACTTTCTGCCATCGCAGAACTCAAACATAGCCGCTTTAGAACGTCGCAAATTATATCAAACGAATAATCTTAATGTTGATATCGTAAACACTCGGATAAATTTAATAATATTCCATTTATATAGCGACCATCAATTTTCATTGAGATCTTAATACGTAAAGATAGTAACAAATTTGTTGCCAAGCTAAAAACAAGGAAATTATTGACATCAAGAAATAATAAATTACCAATAGCCTATTATTTATTTTGGATTACGAGACTCACCCAAGAACTCGGAAACGACGTTTGCAATTTCAGAGAATTTAAAGTTCTTCCAAATAAAACCCGTATCGAAGGCTACGAATAGCATCATTTTACTTCTTGCAATTTATTCTTTGCAACATGCGAATTTGAATCAAATCCAAAAGCATAACTTTATTTCAGTTGACACAGAAACGCCAATAAACCACATCAAAACTGAACCTTTATGGCGTAACGTCTACATACCAACGATGAACATTTTGGAAGACCATGGCACAACTGATTTTATTACATTGTATGATTCAACCAAATAATGTACATGCACCTGTTTGCGGATATTAAAACGTAGTAAGATATGAAAGGAACGGACATTTACTAATTCCTAAATATACGCATTACACACCGTGCGGTTCGTCCACTAGGCGGTGTCTTGACACTTGATTCTTTATTTTCAGCAATATTTTGTTTTACTGGCATTAAACGACCTACAAAAGCAAATAGATGGTACGGCGGATTAGAAGGTAAAATTTTGGGTAAACAATTATTAAATATTTATTGCTTCAATAAAAGTTTGATCAACAATTTATTACTGAATGACCGTCGTCGCCTGAGAAAATTTTATTTATGTTACAAACCCATCTGGCAACGCACATCTATTCATAAAAATATAAACACTAGTTAGTATCTTTGACCTTTTTACAATTATTGAAATGCTGAAAAGAGATCGTACATCTTCTTTGACAGTTTTTTTCCTTTCTGAGTGACGGAAATGATGAATAATATATATCATTAGAGAATTTATGTCATTATCATTAGCAGTATGTATTTGGGCAAATCAAGGATTAGATAATTACCAAGATAATTATTATATTTACATTTATTGAGATTTCTTGACAGGAATTAGGTATTTACCTATTCGAACATTCAAAATATACAAACATATTTCGTAAGATGCAATTAAAGTCTTTCAACTCGTCATTCATCATTTCTATAATCATTAATTAATTTGGTATATTGCGAGTCCTTTCAGTTAGCTCAAAAGATTAGGTTGTTAACATTATTACCCGGTCATTACAAAAGCGCTAAATAGAGCAAAAGATTCAAATGCTACTTGTTTATCGGTGAAGTCTTCTTTTCCTTTTCTTTGTTGTATTCGGTTCACAGATGACAGAAACGAAAAAGTGTTCCTTCTGCTAGTAAATGTCTTATGTCCCTAACTTACTTAAACACACAATAACGCTAATAACAGACAGAATTAATTAAAATTTTCGTGAAAAGTAAGAGTGAGGATTACTCTATGAAAAGAAGTATGTTTTGACTTATGAAACATTCTTGCAAATTCTTAAGACCACATCAAGAATTTAATAGACCAATACAGCACGATTTTATCACAATGGAGCAGAGAGATGGAATTTCGTAGAATAAAATTACGAGTAGGTACGTGGTCAGAGCGTATGTTTTGCATCATATGTTACGTCTTTATCAAAGATACAAATCATTGCGACGCCGGTAAATACAGTAATAACTAATGAGCAATAATAAGAGTTAACCTCAAATTTGACTTTGAGATTGATTTATGTATAAAATAAATCATTCAAGATAAGCTAACGCAACAACGTTGCAAACGTAACCTACTTGACCATGAATTTTGTTTAGACAAATGGTACAGCAATAACATAATCAAGTGATTTCGACGCTCGACTCGGCGTGATATCGGTACTGTACAATTGGTTCTGCCATATTTTTTGTTACAAGTACTGTGTTTTATATTACTCACCATAAGTATCGAATAATTTACACCCATTACTCACTTAACCAATAATTTACAACCATCGTTTCGCTCTCGCATTCGGACGAGACTAGGCGAGTCGTAGTCTGGAGGCTTTTTATTAAATGTCAAATAGGGGCGAGCAAGGGGGGCAGTTAAAGTTGGAAATTTTGCACTTTTTGAAAACGAAGAATCGGGATAAATCGAGAATGGGTAGACCGATTTTGACCAAACTTGGAGGGTAAGAAGCACAATGTTCTTCGACTGCCCATTGCACACAGAGCGAACGTGGTAACACCTAGCGGCGAAAATCGACAAATCGATTGGGACATTAGGGTAGATACTGGCACTAGGGGCGCTATCGTGTAGAGCTCCCAAAGAATGTTTCGTTCCAGGCAATTTTAGATTTGAGCCCATATGCGTCCGTAAGGGGATCGGGGTGGAATTCTTAAGATTCGGTAGCTAGAAGAGCGGACAGGCCGTACCAAGATCTGGCTTTCGTCGATCTACGCAGCTTCGCAAGCACTATGGCGGAATAGGAAAGAAAGTTCGATGAAAAACCAAAAAATCCCGAAGCTCTCCAAGAGACCGTTTGGGGAATCGTGAACTTTACCATCCCCACCAACACGCACCGTCCGGAGAGTCTGATCAACATAATATTCGAGATTTGTGTTCTGGAAGTGTTTATATATCCACTCGAGAAAACCCGACTCGATTCGATTAACTCCACACTTTTCTGCATGGCACGCCGAGACGCCCACTTAACAAATATGCAACTCGGTTAATTATGATCGATGAAGCTAGGATCTTTTCTTAACTAAAGCGCATCATTAGGGGCAACAAGCTTAGATGGGTACCAGTGGCATCCCCTCGTTTTCTGGGGTTGATAGAAGAAAACAAAACTATTTTGCCTTCTTTTAGACCTTTTTGGGGCGGTTCATCGAGTTCCTAGGGTAGCGTAGTTGTAGCACTTTGATGCACCATGGAATGGCGAACAAGAAAAGTTGAATGCACGTTTTTCCTATAAGATCATCTTCTAGATCGAAAGCGGGAAAAACTGAAAATGGTGCGCATATGGCTCTGGAATGGATACTCTGAGCTCGAGATACAAATCTTTTGCAGTAAACGTATCAGTACATGATTCTGTAAGTAGATTCCGAATCTTTCTAAAAAGACCACAAAATTTAGGAGGGTGTGCCGTTCACTTTCTATCCGTTCTAGCGCCACTACTTTCGGGTGCGTGATTCGGCATGTAGCTTTCCCAGTTCTGTATACGTCGCGGCTCCAGATTTGATTTAAATAGCTGGAGGAACTTTGGAGATAGAAACTTTTTAAATTTTTTGTAAATTCGTTACTTTTGGTTTTTCGTCATTTGTGTTGGAACGGTACGTCCTATCGACTCGAAACCTTAAACAGCGTAAAAAGAAGGTAAAACTATGTAAAAAGTATAATATGCCTCTTTTTTGAAAAGGGTATGGTATAACGTAGAAAAACTGGTGCCCATAGGTCGAGTAATTCATTGGAGTATTGCTGGACGACATCTCACGTTTTCGAATATTTGATCCTTATGGTAAGGGTATACCAATAGTTATTGCAGGTATAGCACGTGCGTTTATACCTCCTTCAAACACAGTTTCCAATCCAGGAGGTTAAGATTTGGACAATTATACACTGATAAAAGGCAAAAAGTTTCTTCGCAGGCACTCTCAAATTGGTTTGAGCTTGTAGAGAAAGATTTGAGTCCTGTTGAAAAACCTGACCATTAAAAGGAGGGTCGTGCTAAGAGGTTTCGCAACTCCTTATAGCATGTCCTCTTAATAGAGTATGACATGAATTTCTAGCCCGTTTGGCTAAGAGTGATGAAAAAGTGTTACACACTAAAAGGAAACTTCCAACCAAACATAATGTTGGCCTTTCAACAGTCTCGAAAACTTTTAAGATGTGCAAACATTAATCTTGCCGTTTTGTTGTTGTGTTTTTGTGTTCACATCGTGTTAGCTTTGCCCGTCCATTCGATCGACAATGATCTAAAATAGCTATCATTGCATTTCTTTACCTAATTGTTCTCAGTTATCTACTAAATGAAGTTTGTAACTAAACTTATTATAGATCTATCCAAATAATGGAGATGTTGAAAGAAGTAGCATTTAAACGCATGACAGGCGAGATTTGCTTTGGTTAAGCTAATAGAAATCGTTTGGTACCAATCTTTCCCTCGATAAACGGCGAGTAGAATGACAAGATTATAATTCTGATAAGAAATTAACTAAATCAATGTTTCCTAGCCAATTAATGATACCGCCGATTAACTAGTAGGAGCGGTTTAGATTGCTGGCGATTATTGAAAACTGCATCAGCTCGATAAAAGATTTCTGATGGCTTCTCGAAATCACCTCGACAACGTCTTCTTTACCTCCTAGTTCAACAACATTAAAAATAGTCAAAAAGTAGTGTGCTACATGACATCAAAATAGCAAGTTGGTGCTCCTTTGAGAGGAATGTGGCACCCGTAATTACATCCGACATATACAAGAAACTTTAATTATTTGGTCTCTTTCAAATGTTAGGAAATCGAAGAACAAGTACACATGATGCCATAGGAATTGCAAACATACATTTCTTTCTTTTTTCTACTCGTAGATTTGTTCAAAGTACACTTAATTCTTCTAGGTTAGATGTGTAACTTTATTAATGAAGTATTTTATCAGTGAGTTCACGTAATATCTCACCGAAAGAAAAATTCTGTTTAGCTTTGGTGAGACACATTGTATACAGAGTAAAGTATTTCATTTCATAAAATCAATTTTACAGAAGCTGTGTTAACATGAAATGCAATTTTAAACATGATAATTGTAGCGCAACTTTAAGAAAACCAACAAAAATAATAGCAAGAGAAGTGGAATGAATGAATCAACAAAAGAATCAGTTACCGTGTGATATATGTATCAGGTATAATTAAAATAAGGGACGAATTCGGCACACCCAAAACATGGAAGAAAGTTCAACATACAGTATACACTTAAAGTCTGGAAACACGATAACATCCCATAAATTTTCAAAATTCCTTAGTACAGTTTTTCATTATGATTTCAATGATATCACGTTTGTTGATAGATGTGCATCGCGTTTAATAATAAAATTTAAGTTAGTTATAAAAATTTTAATAACTAACTTGAATTTTATTACTAGACGCGATGGGCATATCTATCAATTGTTTCCATAGCGTACTACTTGAACAGTTCGAAAATAAAAAGACAAACAAGGCCATAATTTATTCATTTATAAAAATAACTATGTCAAGTGGTATATCGTTAGAATCATTGAAAAAAGGCATTTTTATAAAGTCATGGCCGACTATGGTTTCCATTAGAAAAACCACAAGCTTGTGTCATAACTCAAATATTACAGCTTAAATAAAAACTTCGGTTAGACTGTATTATTAAGCACATAATTACCTGCAACTTTTTCCTTTGCACATTTTTTCTAAAGTCAATAATAACAGAGCTATAGGCACCAAACAAAATAACAAAAATTATTTTTGCGAGATATCTAGTTAGCCATGAATTTTTTTCTAAAAAACAAAAAGCTCATTAAATTGAGCTCGTAAAACTGCAATTCTTTCCCTATTTAATCGTCGCTCTATCTCCGCTAGTTTTCGAGATCCCCATACTAAACATCGGAAAAAACTCACCCTGTATATAAAGTATTGGGGGCATCTCACAAACTAAACATACCACCTTGCAATTATTTTTAAGAACATAGACATTTAAGTTAAAGAAAATTAATATTCTATTACATTTTGATAAAGGGTAAAAAATCTACAAATAGTAAATTATAAGGGAAAAAAATCGACATTTTCTAAAACTTGGAAGGCCCGGGGCACCTCAAGATATTTACCTACAATAATTTGCAATCGCAGTTTTTCTAATTATCCATAGCTGCAACTTTTCCACACTATTCCATTTTAAAATGCGAAAAAAAATTTTTTGCACTACCATATTTCGCTCCACCGTACTATACAGCCTAGCCGACTTAATTTTATGTTCTGAGCTCAAAACGGAAAATATAGTGTTGTATGAACTTTAGTTTTGAGGCATTGTAATAATCCAAAACAAATGATAAAATGTGAATGCTACTTACGTATAAATGAGCAGGACTAAAAAATAATTTCCTTGGAGTTCTACTTCTACTACTGATCTTTCTAAAAATCGTAATAAATGAATATGCTACAGGCTTGTGATGAAAAACACCCAGCAGTAAATATTAAATATTTATTTTTAAAATATATTACAAACTCGTTCATTTTTAAACATAGATACGACTTGAAGTGTTTTTTCGATCAAAGTTTTCAAGTTTATAGATTAAAAACATTGAAGCAGTAAAAGTTGAAATTAAAATCTTTTAACGATGCCGCTGTTTTCGTGTATCTTTATCATAGATTAAATTTAATTCTCAGTCTGGCAATATAAAATTTTTCCATTTAATACTTCTTTCTGTGGGGGATACAAATAGTTAGAAACTATAAATTTTATAAAGAATGTTTCGAAGTAAATAAAAAATGTAAAGCAAGCAAGACTCTCCTACTACAACAGTAGAGTTATAGGGTCGTTTTAAACTTGAAAATGTTATTTCTTCTACTATCACATTTTCTTAAAAGAGTACGATAAATATTTTATATTTGGTAAAAGTTTATTCGTTAGTAAGTGTATTATTTCTTTTATCTCGCGGTGTCTTCAACTTTTAAGGAATGAGATACATGGCAGCATGAAAATGCCATCAAGATGTGTTATTGTCATTCAAAAAACAGTTGCCGAATTCATACAATTTTATAACACGAAGATAAAACGATGATTAATATCCGGATCACTGATAACAGAAGAGGAAATAGCAATAATAAAAATTAAGATTAAAAAATCCGGGAATATTTATATTTTGTTATAACAGTTGGAAATATGAAGATTTGAGTAGAGAAATATGTGAGATTGAACCTAACAAATTAAATTTATCTCAATCTAAAAGTTTAGTTTTATTTAGTTTCCAAGTTTTAAGTAATTCAATTTACTTAAAAAAGGTTAAGATCTAAGCAGTTTATGGTTTTCGTAACATCGTTGCAAAGGAAACCGGCAATTTAAGAGATTATAACAGCACGTGCTCGGTTGTATTTTACGAATTTCAGTAGATATTTTTAACTATTTTATTTTATTTCAGTTTGCAGTTTTTGGCTTATAGGTTCATAGTATTCTGAAATTCGATAGTATTGAATGACTATTAGGGTGACAATATTTTTCCGACTTTTTTTATTTTTTAAAGCTCACACGAAAAAATGTTAATTTGATGCATTTTAAGTCCTCTCCAAGTGTCAACTCGATTAAAAATTTTTGAGAGGTCGCTCAAGAATTTTAAAAGTTATAAAAAACAAAAGAAATTAATTGTATTTTTTTTTATTATCATATTTTTTAATTTCAATAATACTCATGATTAAAGTTAATTCATTACACTATACAATAGTAATTATAGCGAGATTTGCGAGATCAAGTTTTAATGTTAATATTTAAAAGTCGCTCAAAACAATTAAGGTTATTGAAATTAATTTTTAAAATTATTGAGCGACCTCTAAATATTAATAATTTGACTTAAAATCTTAGTATGTTTCTCTACAACCTACATAGAAGAGATTGAATTAGTGAGAAACTAAAAAACTAAAAAAAGAAGAATTGATTTCTTTTGTTTTTTGAAACTTTTAAAATTCTTGGCGACCTCTCAAAAATTTTTAATCGATTTGATACTTGGAGAGGCCTCTTAAAATGCATCAAATTAACTTTTTTTTCGTGAGCTTTAAAAAATTAAAAAAGCGGGAAAAATATTGTCACCCTAATGAGTATCTTCGTTATTGAGAACCTACGAAAGAAGTGATTGCAGATTGCACAACGTTTCGAGGCAAATTCAATGATACAATCAAAAACTCTATAGCTTTTGTTTTTTCTCGCATTTCAACAATCGCTCAAAGAAAAATCTCAATAAAGTCGCTATTTCTCAAGATACAAAAAAACTTTTAAATTTAAAATTCTTTTGTTTTGATTCCATTGAAAAGGTTGCTTTAAGATATCTAAATACATAATTTTGTTGATGTTGACATTACTTTACGAATTGACTGTACTTCACGCCGAAGTATCTTACAACTGATATTAGAAAGAAACTAAGCCTATTGGAGGAAAAAAATTCATTGAGTCGTCAGTGAAGCTCTCTCATTAGTATAGGGAATTAAGCTACAAAATGTTAAAAGAAAAATTAGTCAATTCAATGTAATAAGAAACATTTGATATTACGTTGGTGAAAGAGAGTAATATGAAGGTAAAGTGTAAATATAAAGAAGGTAGAATCACACGCTGATTCTCGCCACTATTCATACATGAAACTTCCCTGCTCTTAATGCTGGGTTAATGTGTATTTCACGCCTGTCTTCTCATATACAGCCACTACAATAAATACGCAAAATTTCTTTTTTTTCAAACTGTCTCTAATTTAATAAAATAAGCATTTAGACATTTTCAGAAAATTTAAAAATAAATTATAAATTATAACATGTATAAGTACGATCAAAGTTTGTGAAACGTCGTTATGAAACAATCAAATGTAGCATAGAATGACTTTTAAATTCGATACATACAAATTATTGTGCATATTCAGAGCCGGCATTAGCCGTTGTGCCGATTCGGGTCAATTTGAAATCGGGATACTGCTAAGTTCAATGTCCCCAGTCTCGTTACGTTACTTGGCTTTACTAGATATAATTGGTCAAATGACTAATAAAACATTTAAGGAAAAAACCAATTTTTGTATGGAAAACTAAACCTTCTTGCGTTTCGTCCTCTACCGAGGCTCTTCCAGTAGCCCACGGACATATTCAGCTTCCTATGGTCGGACTTCGTTCGCTATTATTCATTACTCGTTTACATAAACATACGGTCGATACTATCGAGCGCTTATACCACTACTGGAAAACTAAAACTCGAAACTTTGATGAACATAAACCAAAAGTATAAGATTTAAGTCTCATTATTACTCATCCACCGAACCCTTAAACATCCCTAACCCTCCATACCCCCTTCACCCTGCAACTCTGCTTTCTGTTTTAGGTACCAGCAAGACCAAGGAGGCCAAGCAGACGAGGTAGGTTGCGGTACACTTGTAATATGAGTGGTCGTCCTTACACCTGCGGCGACGGTGAAGGCGACCAAGAACTGGACACTGAACCAACGATGGAGTCGACCCACCAAACCCCCACACTTCCCCCCTGACCAGACCAGATATGTTTTAAGCGAAAAGTTTCCAAGCACCTATCCTTTTCCATCCCCGACTGCGTGCAGCAGCGTTCACCAACAAAACCACCAAACTCCATCAAGGCCGAAAAGGCATTTGCCTACAGTGAATAATTTTTGCTTTTGCTCATAATTAAGGTACAGAAAGGTAAATAAATGCGTTTACGCAATCGACCGTTTTATATGATACAACTGAACTTGCAAATGCATCGGACCAGTGAATGTTGTGATATTTTTACAATTGATATTGGATAGTGACCATACGTGAAAATCGAGTGTCGTCAAATCTAACTAATGCACATGCGTAAACAAAAAAAAAGAAACTTGAACTTAAAAACCACTATCAGCAGAAAAAGCTACAGATTTCAGGAAACGTCCATATAATTCTCAAAGGCAGTTAGAAAATATTTCTAGATGTTCTAGAAAGATACAGAAGTTGATATGTTATGCAATGAAGAGGCTTTCCAAACAAGTCACAGTAGAGACGGGTGGCCGTTTTAAATTCCCATTTAGAGTCTCTTCGGCCAAGTTAGTTGGATTTACGGCGGAAATGCTATTCAAGTGTTCGCTTTCATTCTGGCAACAGAACCATGTAAATATGAAAGTAGTGGTAGTGTAGAGCTGTTAGTAGTGAGGGCAGGCGTGGTAGTTGTCTTCAGCGGTCGTGGTTATTCACCAAGATGGTGATTGTTGGCAAAAAGAAACTAGTGATGGAGGCGGCGGTGAACGGTTGAAGCATTTTGTCGTTGGAATTGTAAATGGTGATGCCGGGGAGTTGCCGTTCTATTACTGGATGTCGATTGTTCACCAGATGTGACATTTCATAGTTACCGTTGATTAGATTGCTGCTTAGGTGTTGTCAGCAGTGGTGTGGAGCCCCCGATAGGGGCAAAACATATGCTTAGATACAGTTGGTTGTTGATGAAAAAAGAGAAGCTTAACTTCACAAAAATATACATATGGCTTTCAAAGCCACACCGCAACAACATACGCGAGTACAGAGAAAAAAGAGACAGAAGGGGGTCTCAGTCGATGGGCCCTAATAGCCAGCGCGGCGGGCTGGATGGCCCATGGCACGGAAGAAAGGAATCATGGTCCTGAGAAACCATTAACCGACGTCTGAACCGGTCGCACACCACGTGGAACTAGAAGCTTTCCAATTTCCAATCAAGTATGATAATTTAACCAGTAACTAGATTTAGACAATTTAAAAATCTTTAATAACTTTAAGTTTCAATGTTTCTTTTTTCAGGATGTGCATGACTCTTTGGCGTAATGTTTTTGAGCAGAAGCACCATTTACAATTATTTAAAACAGGTGTTACTTTGTTGAAGCTAAGTGATGAATAAACCTTTGGCTCAGAAGACGGTTTCAGTTTTATAACTGCAATAAGGATTGTCCACGAAAAAAAGTGATCAAGTCTGCTGTGGCGAGATTCTGTTAAAACAAAAGATGATCAATTGTTACCTTGCCAGTGCGTTGTATATGAAGTGTAAATTCTTCCAAAGTTTAATTGTCGTTCTGCAAGCACAATTTATTAAAATGTCGTCAAGACAAGTTAAAATACGGAAAAAGGTAGTGTACGCTTACAACCAAAATAACAATATATCGCAATCAAAGTTAGCAAAATCTTTAAGAATTGCAAAATCAACGGTTCAAAGGTTCTGGCGAATTACAAATTAACATTTTCAGTTGCAAGAAAAACAGGTTCAGGAAGAAAATTGGGTCCAGTGGATAAAACAAAAGAAAGGATTATCAAAGAGTTTAAGAAAAACTCAGGCCTTTCTGTCCGTGATGTCGCAAGAAAATGTGATGTATCCAAATCGTACGTACAAAAAACTAAACAAAATGAAGGATTACGATCTCACAAAGTGTCTGCAGTTCCAAATCGCGATTCCACTAAAGAACAATTGTGTAAAACGCGTGCACGTAAAGTATATGCGAATTTCTTAGCGAAAACTGACTGTATTATGATGGACGATGAAACAACAAGTAAATCAATATTAGCCATTTGCTTCGACTTCGCGTAACAATGTTGTTGCTATGTTTTTGACAAAATATCAAGTTAACCCGATTTAAAAAGCGAGGTCGGTCCAAACAGCCCTAAATTTGGGTTTCTCCAGAAATGAAGTAGACTTACTAAAAGGATTGAAAAATATAGGCAAGACTTTAATAGAAAAGACAAAAGAGTTCTATCCGAAAATACGCGCGTTACATTCTCCCAATTCTAAAATGGGGTGACAAAAATTGCTCTAATTATAATTTGTGTCAGGGTGTTCATAAACAAATGTGATAGACTTAGAAAAATGTTTAATCCTAAGAACAAGCTTTGTTTATCTTGTACTTGAAAGTACTGTGCTTTCTAAAATAGAATGCATTTGGTTAGAGCTTTGTTAGGTTCTGGTTCACAATCGTCATTCATAACAGAAGAAGTTTGTAATAAACCTAAACCTTAAAGACTTTAATTTAGAAGTAAAAGGTTTAAACAATGGGGCTTATTCCCTAACCTATATTGGTTCTAGTACAAGTTGCACTACATGAACTATTTTAATAGTTTCATTATCTGGTAGAAGTGGAATATGGAATTCGAAGAGGTTAGAGAGTAAGGGTTCATAATTAGGGCCTAACTTCTCATCTGTTTATTTGTATTCTGGTTCTAAAAGCTTCTTAAGCCGTTAAAACAAATATGGAACATTTATGTAATTTGTTCTCAAAAGTTGCAAATAATTTACCTTACCAAGTATCTTATAGAACCGAATTACCACCATTTCTACAAAAATGTTCAGATCAACTAGTGAAGAACTGTAAAGATAATTCGCAGGTCTCGGAGATTTTACACGATTTCTACTTAGAAGACTTGCTAAGTCGTTGTAATTATCTAGTCAAGGCGCAGGATATTTGCGTAGTAATCGAATCTTCTTCAATTGATCGTTTACCATTAACCCTTAAATGCATGATTTTTTTAAAAGAATTTTGCTTTAATTTTCCTGTGTATTTAGTCATACAGTACCTAGAAAAAATGATGAAAACAAATGAAACTACATAGAACAAAAGGTTATTTATTAGGGAAAAAAGAATTGTTGCCGTATGGTTACATAATGCAATATGAGTACTATTGGGTATGGCAAGCTCGAAAACAGTTGTTGCTTTTATTCAAACATAATGCTGTACCACACTTTTCGCATTTTGTGTGCGTGAAGCCTTTGCATATGGGATACTTGCATCTCATTTTTTCTAGCTTCAAGAATGGGCCAATGTCCAAGTTGGTCCATTCTAACTTCTCTTGATGGTACATGCTGAGTTGATCTCTCTCTTCTTTTCTCGGTAATTTTGTTTTCCAAACCACGTTTCAATGGTTACCTTCCAATATTACATAAGGTTTCTGCCAGCGCTACTCGAAATTCTGCCTGTTCCATAGAACTTTCAGTTTTTGCCTTATTTTGTAGAACTCTTCTCTCTAAGAGCCAGGCGACTACAATTAAAACTAGTAAGTGATAAAAAATTCTTAGAAATCACTTACGACTTTTCAAAAGAATCTCATATCTCCCCATATTGCTATCTAGCAAATCCACCCTTCCCATGTGTTTGTTATATTCCCGAATGATATTGGGACAATCTACATATTCTGTTTTTTTCTCTTTTCGATTGTACCTGGTGACTTTGCATAAAGGTTGTCTTCCAACAAATGATGATAAAAGCGTAACACAGTTATTGTCCTTCCAAATTATAGACGAAATATCAACTCCTTCAACTGATGCAACATATTCGTAGCTGGTACCTCTTGGCTGACTCTTTAGTGTTGAATCCGTGGGTAGTTTACAATTAGGAACGCGACTTCTTCTTACTGTCCCTACAGAATGGATTTTCTCTTTAGCAAGATATACCATCAGTGGAAGACTAGTATAATAACAGTCATGATATAAACGGTAATTCTGTTTATGTGGAATTTCCTTGCAAAATCTTAATACTGTATTAACCGTAATTCCAAAGTCTGGTTGATCACTACTTACTTGAGATTCTTCATGCCCAGCATATATTTCAAACTTATACGCAAATCCAGATTCTCCAGATAAAACAAAGAGCTTGAAACCCCATTTGTGGGGCTTCATAGGCATATATTGTTTAATGTAGTGTTTCACCTTTGTTGCACACATCTGTTCGTCTAAACTCAAATATTGCTCCATAGGAACGGTAAAATATTGCTTATTGAGAAAATGAATTAGCGGTCGTAATTTATATAGTTTGTCATGTTCTGGCTGATTTCGTGGAATAAGGTTTGTATTGTCATTGAAGTGGATGTAACGTCGAATTGTTTCGAATGTATTGACGGATATTACATTTTTCATTTGTGCAAATTCTAAGTTTTGACTCCAGTACGACCTTACTTCGGGCATACGAACCAGTGACATATACAGTGTGCCGCACTTAAGACGAAGACACCCCCATATTTTCTCTAATTGAAGAAGTCCATGTTTGAGTTTTTGCATAGTAGTACAGATTGATGAATCACATTTTTAAGATAACTCCAATTAATTATGAATTTTAAACTCAGCCACTACAACTTCCCAAACATAGACGAGAATACGGAAAAAATGAAAAATGCGAATTTTGTCATGAAATTCGGTATACGCGATTAAAATAATATTCTGAACAACGTTTTCTAGTAACTTTTTTCGATCTCTAAAGCGAAGCAAAATAACGAGAATTGGCCCTGTTTGGGAAGTCGTAGTTGATTGAGTTTAAAATTCATAATTAACTTGAGTTATCTTAAAAATGTGATTTATCAATCTGTATTACTGTCCAAAAATCTCAAACATGGACTCCTTCAATTAGCGAAAATATGGAGGTGTCTTCATCTTAAGTGCGACACACTGTATAATAAAATGCCTATGAATTGGCGTATATATTCACCTCAGGTTTCTTTTGTGTTGCGTACAAATTGGTTTCCGTTGCAATATTTTGTATTAGTCGTCAGTGAAGAAATATGAAAAACATTGATAAGGAATCTCTAGTTGTATTATATTCATAGGGAGATCACTATCTCCATGGAAACACAGTTGTTCATCATTTAGTAACAACGATTTCTGTTTCCAAATTATATCACCACATGATAATTTTTTTGTTGTTCTGAGATTGGATGTACTGGCTAAGGTGAGGTCACAGACATTTTTACCTTCTGCAAACTCTCTTGCGTTAACTTCGTTTGCTTCCTCAGAGTGTTGTAGCTCTGAACTCTCTACATCTTCTTGTTCATCCAAACTATCTGTATCGCTTATGCCAACGTCATCATCACTCTCTAAACCCGTCAAATTCTCCCAGTAATCTATAAGATCTTGTTCCGTCAATAGTTTTCACCTGTCTTCCATTCTGTAGAAACTAACCTATTAATAACCTTAGCAATTATATTCTTTTTAGTGCATCATGTTGCCCAACGCCAACAAAACAAAAATACCAATTCTAACAAAAATTAAATCTCACTACCTATGTTTTTTTTGGACTAATTGCATCTGAGGTAAACTGTATTTTTTTCACTTTCAAAATCAATGTTTTCAGCTGGAAAATCCAATAAAATTCACACACAAGATACAGAAGGTTATGCACATGTCAGGAAATCGCGCTTAAAGTTCTCAGCGTCGATTGCACCAAGGAATTTTATGAATTATAAATGTGTGTGGGAATGTTACCTTTGGGCTACATCATGCAGTTTGGTCAGATTTGCTTAACTACGTATGTACTACCAGTATTAGCTAAACGGCAACAATATGCATTTAAGGGTTAAGCAAATGGCGTTTCAATACCATATAATATAAATTTTAGAGAAACTTGGGGATGGGAACCTACCATTAAGTGTTTATACTAAGCCAAAAGCCAACAAAATGGGAAAAAGTTTCCACCTAATATTAGGGCCACTTGGTCTATGTATCATTGTAACAAAAATACAGTTGCAAGAGAAATTAGGATAGGACGACCTTATTTCTTGTTGTTAAAGTAACTAAGCTAATAAAAATAAATCGCCACGTGAGTTTTTCTTTATTTTAAGGAACAAAAAGAAATCGCGCGGCGCCAAGTCCGGCGTATATGGTGGGGTGGCCGACCGTGGAAATCAAATTATTCCGCAAAAAATCAGACGTTCTACCGGCTGCATGTGCAGGAGCATTGTCGTGATGAAGTTGAATGCGCGCAATCCTGCCCTCGATAGTTTTTCTTCGATCGCCCGAAGGACTTGTGGTAGACAGCTGGTAACCATACCACTCAGCGGTAACAGTCTTTTGTGTCTCAAGAGGCACTGATGCAAAAAACTGGCCATCATTTTCTTTCAACACTTCTTGGTCTTCTTACTTTTGTTGGTCTTTCTTCACATTCGAACATCCACACTCGGTATGGTCTTTTTAATTCTGGTACATCCAGCTTTCGTCTCCGCTAACAGCGTCAAAAATGCGCTTAGCATTGTTATTATGAAATTTCCTAAGCACGTAGCGGCACCAATCGACTCGTGCGCTTTTCTGCCCTTGAATAAGAGAATGTGGCGCTCAATCGGATAATGCCGATAATATTCTGGATTTCTCAACAAATTAATCGACGATTACTCTTATTAGATTTTCAACGGCATTAACATTTTCTGAAGCGACTGCAGGTTAGGTCGTCCGCTTCTTTCTTCGTCTGCCATTGTTGTACGTCTTCGTTTAAATTCACTGTACCACCGATAGACTATTTTCCGAGAAGGACTTTCTTCACCGAAAATGTCATGTAAACTTGATCCGACAACTCAAAACAAGCTACGCTATAAAATCCAATAAAAATATTTCATTAATTGCTTTCTGTTTCATCAAATCTCAAAACGTTTGGAACAACCAATGTATATTGCCAAAAGTAGCTCATAAGGTAGATGTTTCACTTTGGGCCTATTTCTGGGCGAAATTCGGCCAAGTGGCTAGTCGAAAATTGTACAATTTATTATGGTTTTAAGACAAAACCTGCCTGGCCTATCATGGGGAATTTATCTGAGGAGGGTTTCCTTTCTTTAGTTTCTACTTTTTTGCTTTACTTGAAACGCTTTATGCGCAGATGATTTGTGTTCAGAGAATAGAAACAATTTTGCTGAAGTCAATAAGGAACTAAAACATCTAAATAATTTCTTTGCGACAATCAAACGAACTATTTGAATCCTTTAATGATGAAGGCACTTTGGCCGTGTACACGCCCCCAATTTTGGTGGGCTGTATGAAGCTGATATTACGTGAACAAAAATCAGTGTTAAGCAGATTTTAAAACATTCACATTTAACATTTGAAGAACTGATGACTAATTTTTCAATTGGTCTGCCACTCACTTCCCCATTGGAATTAGATTTAAAAGAAATTTCGCAGAATCATTTATCAAGATATGTGATTAAATTATATATACTCGACATCCTCATTAAAAAATAGTTTTTAAGTGCTGTCTTTATAAATTGCCATTACATCTTTATGTGGAGACAGAGAATTTAGGTTTGTCAAAAGAATACAGAATATTCTAAAGAAATCATCTAATTGTGCTTTCAATAAAAGCTCCGTTTTCAGTTGAATCAAATCATTTATTTCCTAGTCATGAAGCGTGCAGGTTATGTTTGATTCTGGGTCACAAGCCAACTTTATGAAGATTAAATTAGGTTTTTGTAAGATATCTTCAATAATATTAATTAATGATGACGTCAGTCGTCTATTATCATTGCATTTCGACATATAGTGTAATTGATATTATAATCTTTTTAATTACGTAAGGCGTGATGCAAGATTTAATTATTAGAATATTTATTTCTTGTAATTCTATTTAGTTTTATTAAAGGATTCAAGCAGTAAAACACCGACGGGATGGCGAGTATCTCTGTCGGCTAATTGCGTTTATAACTATTATATTTACGTACACACGAAGTGCAAATATTATTAACTAAGATAAATAATTGGAGAGGACTGCAGACGTACTTTAATTAAAAACGCATTTATATAATCTTGCGAAGTTGATGAATGGCGTTGTCAGAATTAAGTCTTATAAATATTTGTTTTTATTTCTGTGATCTTTCTTCAATACTGTGATGATTATACAAGATTCACTTAAGTATTTATTATACACTTGATTACTTTTTATTGAACGTGCAAAATGGTTATTTTTAACTCAATGATATTAAGATGTATCTATTAAATTATATGTACAAGGTGTTCTATAGAGGTAGAATCACTGTATCAAAAACAGACGAAACGATAAAGAAAACAACAAAACGACGATGCTGTTTTTGTTAACTTTCGTATATTATTTTTTTACTAATTCAATTCAATTAATAAGAGCTTAATTATCTTAACCTCACTTAATTTTCGTCCGAAAATGTTTTTCCTGTTCGTCTGTTTGAAGTGTTGTATTTTTAACAGATTAATTCATTAGTTTTTTAAAAAACAATAAATAAGTTGGACATCTAGAAATCGCTAGAAAATTACTAGTATGTTCTGCTCGTTTTAAATAAATTTGTCATTCTCTTATGTTAACCCAAAACTAATGGCCAAGAACAAGGACGACATTTGGATAGCGGCCAGAAATTCATTTGCTATGCTAATGTAATGAGACCCCATCAAAGAAGTCTTGTGAACTTGTCACTGCGCCTTCATTTCCTGAATGACATAAGATTGTCAGCGTTTTATTTATTTTTTATTTCCGCGTATAAAATGAGGATGGAATTGAAAAATGAAAAATTCCACTCGGGTGGTTTTATATTCAAACACCTGTAAAACACTAATTATGTGTTATGATTTCATACCAATTATTATTCAAGAATATTTTACTGTTAAGGTCATACAAGTTGTTCTTTAAATAAAAGATAAACGTGCGAATATGTAAAAAAAGTGAATGAAATCAGAAAATAACTAATTGATAGTTTGCGCACGTTTCTGGTGAAGTGAGGAAATAGCTTAGAGGTGAGACTTACGTTACAGGATTTTCGTTTGTGTAGCTTGCCCTAACTAAATTACTCCAAATACTACATATCTTATTACAGTCCTTAGTTTGACTAATGAATTTATACGGGCTCAGTTAGGGTATTTAACGTAGGACGAATTGAATTGGTGCTACCGAGATCAAATGGACCTTCCTACATTTCAAACATTTTATCGAAGTAAGTTCATAATGTGTGTTATTAAGGTTTACATTAAACGTCCGATGCGAAATTAGAAATGTGATTTGATGAAAGTATTAGTTGATACTTGCTCCAATTCTATCGGTTTGCTTTGATGCATTAATGAACAATTATACCTAACCATTGATAAGTATCTCTAATTGAAACATTAATTTGGTTTGATAAAAAAAGTTATAAAGTAGTTTGAACTTATAAAACTGATAACGCTACAGTAAACTTCCAATTCATTTTAAAGTTAGTTTTCATTTTTATCAGTATGGAAGACTTCGAAAGTTTTCAATAACTGAATTTTTACAACCTCACTGAACAAAAGATCATTCAGTTGACTGTTTTTTGAAAAACAGTATCACAGCTACCTTTTCAGAAGCTTCTATCTAAAAGGTTTTGAAGATCTTCTAGATCTTCTCTGCGGGACTGAAATAAGTGTTTTCATGTGCATTTCCAACTTGGAGAACAAAACAAGAAAAGCTTGCACAAAACCAAGACGCTTACATAGATAACTGGCGCTTAGCCAAAAACTGACCAACAGCTGTCGATGCACGACAAAAACCAATCGTCTGCGTCTGTACGTCAAACACGTAGAATTCTGAAGAAGCCATGGTAACATGCATTAACGCGTTTACGTATAATTTGAAGCACGTGCTACGCTTCTATTTTATAATAAAATGAATTCCTTTAACTTGGATTTTCTTTGCAAGACTGAAGATTGTAGATAGCACTGAAAAATAATGAGTTAATATGCATTTCTTTGGTTGTTAAGTATGACTATCACACAATCGCAACAAAAACCTAATATCTTTACCATTTTTACTTTTACTCTTCAAAGACTTCCCTGCAAGAAACTAAAAATTTGTTGTCCAAAAATTGAAATTATACAAACGAGCTCGTAAAACAATTTTGGAGAACTTTAACTACCACAGATGAATTGCGATGGTTATTTGGCACGGATAAAACCAAACAACTTTCACTGAGACCGTCCTTCCAAAAACAAATTCCGTTCAGTTTATAAAGTTACCAAAAAGCATTGAACTTTGCTTTAAAGACAGCCAAAAACATGAGAGGTTAACTTGATTCCATAAGAAAAATTCCACAATAGCAACAGACTTTTCCCAGCTTCCAGAACACACCTTCCTATCCTGAACTCTTTTACTTTCTTCAGAGTTGTACGGCAAAAGACACAGTCAACAAAGTTTTGACAAACACAAGAGTATGGTGAACCAGCTCAAAACATTCTTTCGATCATACTGCGTGTCGTTAACTAGTCGCCCAATTATGTAGCTAACTAAGTAAGCTTGGTCCCAACAGAATCTCTGATTCTGCCAACTTAAAGATTCTCCACTAAGCAAAGAAAAACCTTCGACATAGTTATTTTTCCCTTGGCAATATTACTTTCGCAAGTCTTTTTTTTTATAAAGCAGAATTATCTCTGTTCTTTACTTAATTATCTAAACACACCTCATTCGAATTTAATAAAGGGAAGAAGCCACAGCTATAATCGAGTTATGCAATTCCAACGAAAAATGTTTTTGGTGAAAAAACAAACAGTAGGATGATCATGATCAGGTTTATGGGCCATTCGTCAGTATCCTCTGTACATGAATAACTGAGTATGGTCAATTCTTCAAGGTACAATCATTCAGTTGAATTTTAACTAAGATAATTATTATGGTGCACAGCTAAGTTCCCGCTGTTTGTCAATAGATGGCTCCAGCAGTAAGTGCTGGTCGATTTTGACATATCCAAAACGTCATGAACCAAGCTTAGACATATGGTAAACAAACCGTTTTGACATAATAGTGATTTTGTTTTGGCGTCATATACTTTTGGTTGTGTGAAAATGTCTGATTTTGTGCCAAATAATCGTCATTTGCGGGAAGCGTTGATTTTCTTCTTTCATTCGAAGAAAACGGCGGCTGAAGCGCATCGAGAACTCCAAAAAGTTTACGGAGATGCTGCTCTAAGTGAAACAACGTGCCGTGATTGGTTCCGCCGCTTCAAAGATGGCGATTTTGACGACCGTCCGCGTGAAGGAAGGCCAAAAACCTTCGAAGACATTAAATTGGAGACATTGCTCGATGAGGATCCGTGCCAAACGCAAGAAGAGCTTGCTTCAGCATTGCATGCGTTGGGAATGATTCAAAAGCAAGGAACTTGGGTTCCTTATGATTTAAAGCCAAGGAACGTTGAGCGTCGTTTTTTCGCTTGTGAACAACTACTCCAGCGGCAAAAAACGAAGGGTTTTCTTCATCGCATCGTGACGGGTGACGAAAAATAGATTCATTACAGCAACCCAAAAAAAAAGTCATGGGGACTGTCCGGTCATGCTTCTACGTCGTCGGCTCGGCCGAATATTCACGCTGCAAAGGTTATGCTGTGTATTTGGTGGGACCAGGTCGGTGTTATTTATTATGAGCTGTTGAAACCGAACGAAACCATCACTGGGGAACGGTATCAACTTCAATTGATGCGATTGAGCCGAGCACTGCGCGAAAAACGGCCACAATACGAGCAGAGGCACGAAAAAGTGATTCTGCAGCATGACAACGCTCGGCCTCACGTTGGCAAACCCGTTAAAACCTACCTGGAAACGCTCAAATGGGAAGTCCTACCCCACCCGCCGTATTACCCAGATATTGCGCCGTCCGATTATTACTTGTTCCGTTCGATGGCACATGGTCTGGCTGATCAGCAGTTCCGCTCATATGAAGACATCAAAAAATGGCTTGATTCGTGGATAGCCTCAAAAGATGAACACTTTTACCGTAACGGTATTCCAGCTCTGCCAGAAAGATGGGAAAAAGTTGTAGCTAGCAACGGGCAATACTTTGAATGATTCATTTGTAACCATTTTTTCACAATCAAGTTGCATTTTCATGAAAAAAAAACAGCGAGAACTTCGTTGCGCACCTGTAGTAAGTGGTTTTCAGTCCTCCACAGATGTCACTTTCTGTACATAAGTATAGTACGAGCTCAGGGTACGAGTAAATTAGATAATTCTCAGTTCTTCATTCTGAATAAAATGATAAGGTTTAGTATTTCTGTTCAGTTAAGAACAACTCAAGCTGTAATGAAGCCATCCGCCTAGTCCTTTCAGAAGTCGAATTTATTATGATGTTTGTGCCTATTGTGGTTTTGAGTGAACCGTAACCTTACGACAGTTTGGTGTCATTCAACACCAAAATAGCCTTAGATACTTTGGTTTCTCACCAGTTCACTAGCTTAACATGGTGTAAATCTAGAGGTAGTGAATGTACAACACTTTAATCATCAAACTAGTCAATGGACACAAAATCGCCTTAGTCTTCATGTAACAAAACATTTAGAAAAACTTTCCCAAAATTCCAAAATGAGTATTTTGATGCGCCGCTCTTTTGACAACTACCTAAATGTACGTGAACCTGACGGCACACCACCAAAACACAGATCTATAGCATTGTGATTTCTATTATTTGGATTAGATTTAGTTAAGAACGCATGGAATTCAATTAAAGGGACATTGGAAATTAAGCGTCACTTAATTTTGTAAAGATAAGCACTGGGCTATCGAAACTAAGTTCATAAATGCAATCAAGACTGGAGCGATCTAAAACTCAAACTCAATGGTATCGCGAAGAAAGCAAAGCTGTCATGATAATGTTGTGCCAAAATGGCGTTGTACGAAAATAACGCCACATCAAAACGGCGCCAGACAGAAATAACTTAAGTTGTCAAGAATCAAAACGTCATTTTAGAATCGTGTTATTTGGGCACAGCGTTTATTCTTACAGAATGCTATTTTGACACTGCGCTACTTTTTTTAAATCGCACGCTTAATTCATATTGAACCGAAATAGTCCTTAAAGTGTATTTGAGTTTCAAAAGATATACACCCCTGCAAGGAACGGAGAAGAGAAAAATCAAAATTGGAAGGAACGACGACTTCAGAAATTTTATCTAGTGGAACGTGCGGGGATTTTTGTGATTTTTCTTTATATAGGTCTGCGATTCTCGTACAGAGTGTTCATAAATATTTCTGGGTCCAGTGGACTGTGAAATCATGCTTGCGGCTGCATTTGCCGCCTTTTGAAAAACAGGATGTGTTTTAGAATGTTTGTCACGTTACACGCATTGCATCGTTGTTATGATGGAAGCCTAATCTTGTGTTTTTTTAAGCATTGATAAGTTAAAATTAATTGTTAATAAGCTTACAGCTTGAGTCTTGATAAAGACTGTATCGTATGCTAAGTGCAATTAGAGAGAGAAAATGTGGAACAATATAACAAATTTCAGCACAAGATCAACCACATTACTAAATGCAGGACAATGACATTTGCAATTAACAAATGACAAAACGAATACGCATTAGTTGTTGAAATAAATCACCAAGGCGGCACTTTAGAATTAGATTCCATAGCCAACTGGGCCCAGAAAGATTTATGAACACTTTGTATAAACAACACAAGCAACAAAAATTGGAGATTATCATATTGTTAAATTCTATCCATAGGAGTTCGTCAGTGAGGTTAGCAATTAGATTTTCAGAAAGGAAGAAGCTGACTGATGACGGGATTTGTCTGCAAATCGCTAGACTCGATTAGTTTTCAAAGTTTTGCCGCTGATGAATGTGCAAAAAAAATAATTTTGGTTATGTTTGAACCAAAATAGATGACCCCATAATCGCATTCTTCGGATGTCTTGGACTATTAAAAAAGCTCTTACCACTGTATCCCGACAACGGCCAATTTGATTGTCAAAAATCGAAAATACCAAAAAAAAACTGGTAAGTATGTTTGTCAAAAGTTGGTGGTAGCTGCTTAAAATTAATGTCTGATGAATTCGATAAAAAAGTAGTCAAGATTTGATTAGCAACTGTTCTGTAGCGATTGATTACTGCCGGATGTCTATGAGGTCTCGGTGTTCAGTTGCTTACTGGTGATTAATGACGAGCAGCATATCAGGCAACTTGTCTCGACTTATCGCATTGACAATAAAAGTTGTATAGGGTGCATCGTATGGAATTCTAACATTTTGATTGTTCGGAAAAAAGCTGCGCAACCTCTGCAAATGAAAATAACGGAATAGAAGACCTTTGGCAATTTGTTTCACACATTTGTTTTGTCTGGACGATTGAAGATATTGCGTTGTAAAAAGCATTAAAATAAGAACAGTTGAACATCATGCTGCGTTTAAGACTTCCAAGCTTTCTTCTTTGAAGTATAACGAGGATCGCAATATACAAACAGCAATGTACAAATAAAAATGGATCAAGTTGCTTCCAAAAACACCGTTGTTGTACTGATATGACCATTATCAGAATCAACTTTTGTCAAAAAGTATATGCCAGGTTAGTAGTCAATGATAATTACACTTGGAAAAAACTAGTAATGGGGAGTAACTTTTGAAGAAGAAAATATTCATGGTCCGACGGAAGAAGTAGGTTTACGATTTTATGGAAAATACAAAAATTTTTCAACTTTTAATATAAAAGACAGACAGGGTTAACCATAACCATGGATAATTTCTTCGTATCTCAAGAACGACAAGTGCTACCGATATAGACCTTTGATGAAAGGGGTAGGAGAAATGCTTTCAAACTACGTCTTTTTACTATTTCATTAATTTTGTAGAACATGCAAGATTATAAATTATATGTAATAAATTTTAATTTAGTTCTATTTAAAAATAAGATAAGAACTCCATTTTACTTACAACGAATGTAACGCTAAGCCTTCTTTATTGTTAAAATACACACGCACTTATTTAAGACACTTATTTTAACTGTACATAGTTTCAAACCGTTATTTCTCACACAAGTAAAAATTAACAAAAATAATAAACTAAGTAAACAATGATGGGAAAAATAATTGAAAGACTTTTCTGCACCTGCACTGCAACATCAGTCACCGTTAGATAATATAACATCACTAACATAACAATGTAAATCGGACTTTTAATATATTCAAAGATGAAGTATATTTTTAATCGAATTCAGATGATCTCCCACACCTTGTAATCAGGATGTGAATGTAGAATTAATTCGACTTAGCGTATTTTTAGGTATGTAATTTTGTATTCTTCGCGTATCTATCAGTCTGCGTAAGCGGATGTTTATCTAAGTAGTTAAGTATTTCATTTAGAGGAAAAGTGATAACAGCAGAGCAAGAATAGAATGAAAGAGCAAAACGAAACGATTTTAAATAGCAATATAGGCGCGAACGTACTAAGACAAGAGGATTATACGACGCGTTTATGCCATTAAATCACTGATTGAGCTATATGCTATTGTTAATGTTCAAAAATGCAAATAGCAATCAAGTATTACGCCCATGGCAAAATGACTTCAATGCTTGTTTACCTTGTGCTAATGCTGCTAATCAAAAACACCGGAGCATCACTAGCTGTTGTTACGTTAATAATATAAGAATAATAATATATGTATGTATATGGTCAAGTTTTTGCATTTCTCCTAAAAGGATACCTCCGTTAATATTTTCTGTCGGCGGTTCATACTCCATGCAGTAGCTTATAAAACAGCTGTAAGGTTTAACTAGTGTGTTTGCTTTGGTAGAAAGTTCATAAATTATGGTGGATGTTGCCTATTATGAGCTCCAAGCTTAGAGTTCGCATAAACAGAATGCCCTGGTATTAAATAAGAATTATTTGCGTATTCACTGTGTTTCTTATTAAATAAACTAAAAGATTATTAAAGTCTCATTTGAATTTATTAAAATATTAAAATATAAATTTCTCATATTCATGAAGGGATTTTATGAAAATTTAAGTAAGTAGCTTGTAAACAATTTTAAATACAGATTGCGCACGGTCGTTTCATCATAAACAAACCTTTGCTGTCTACCAATATATTACAAAGAGTTTATGCAAATATCCACACAGAAATTCTTAACGTATAAGAAGTTTTTACATCAACACCGAACACTCCCATACTAAATTCAAATGATGTGTGAAAAACGCAACAACCTTCCTAAAACGAATAAGAGAAGAAACAAAAAGAAGAAAAGAGAGAAAGCGACATGTGAAGTAATCGTTATCAAGTTGCAGCTTTTTTTTAAATCAATCAATCAATTACGCGAAGAGAGTTTAGATTATTTTTAATACGTTCAAATTATTAACGCTTGGTTCCGTTTAGTACCTCTCAGATGACAGCAAAAAGGGGAAATAGTCCGAACCTATGAAAGCTGGAAATTCATTTAGACAAAAGACTTACTAGTAACCTACACTGTCTTGTTTGATTATCTAGTGTATCCCCTCTAAGCATGTTTGTTAAGTTCAATACTTCCAGCCATACAAAGAAAGGTAGGATCTTTCAGTAGTGAGAAATGGGAGGGGGGTTTTACCAAAATTTTGAAAACACCCTTCGTATGTATACCATTAGTGAGCAAAATAATTGGCCTTATGATGAACGTCAATGCCAGTAATTGCGCCCGTAAATAATTCATACCCACCCCGTACTGACAAAAAAAAAAAACTAAGTTAGGTAGTGCCACCTGGCGGTGACGCATTTAATTTAAAAACTTATCACAAAATATGTGTCCCTACCTTACATTTATAACAAAGTTTTCAGAATTTTAAAATCTGCATTCGTTCCCGAGATATCGCGCTGTCCCATTCCTCGCTGAACACACTGTATATTGAGTGAGGGTGGCAAAATCAAAATCCAACGCAACTACTAAAATCGATACTAAAACATCAAACCAAAAACTGATGGAAACGTATTTAAAACAAGATCACTATACTGAAGTACTAGAAAACATGGCCTGAGAAAGGTCGAAATCGTAGGTCTCCAAAGCTCAAGAATTTTTCTTTTCGCGAGTTCCCTTTACCAAAAATTCTCTACTTTGGCATTTATTCCCATTAACCATACCTGGTGTTGTTACTACTTTCAGCTCAATATCATCGACAAAAACTGGAATGGTATAACAAAAGACTAAATTGGAACCGCGGTGGTGTTTACCGATAAATCTAGGTTTTGCTTAAGCATGACCTATTTTAATACAAACTACGTCTTACTATCTCAGACTTTTACGGTTCCTTGACCCCCTAGGTCTCCTGACCATAATGTCAGTGGTATAAGACAACTGAATACGTATGGGAAGTACCTTGAAATTAGTTACCCCATGAAGAAGGTATCTTTAGTTCTGATCTTTTTACATAATTATCTTTATAATGTTGACGTTTGCCTTAACGGAAGTCCGTGGAGGATGAAGGTAAACTTCTCAAAAACTCCTTACACTATAGTTTTGAAAATAAGAGTGAAAGTTCTGCAATCAAAAGATTCATAACTGGCTTAATGATTAGTACAGTGACTGCTACAATATTAAAAAACATATAAAAGAAAGCCTTCTGACATATTAGCCTGCATCCTGCAACGAATATATTATTGAGCCAAATCAACTATGAAGATAAGGTAGACTTGGAAATATGGCAACAGCGAACATTATAATTTTTTTTAATTAGTACAACGCCCTGTATATCCTTTAATAATTTGAAGTTTAATGAACGAAAACGTCTAGTAACTATTGATATTTTGTGTACTTTAGATACTCTAAATGCTGGTTTACCTTCTTTTCTATTTTACAACTTTGTTAGTTTCTGAAATTTACTTTTCGTAATCATTCAGAGTAATTGTGTTAACAGATTGCCTATCTTCAGTTTAACATAGATATACAGGGTGTTAATTTAAAAACTTGACATACTTCGGTAGGTGCTGGTGGAGATCAAAACAACAACAAATTCGAATAAATCCAGGTCCAATACTCAATGGTTTCCAAAATATTGGCTTTCAAAGTTGCGTGCAGACATGTTAAGTTCAAAATATCAAAAATTATTGTTAATAAAAGTTGTGGGGAAATGTCCTCTGCAGATGAAATGCAAGTGTTTTTTCTCTTCTAACGTTAGGCTTCTCAGCTATACAGTAAACCCTGGATAATTGGAACTACAACTGGAACTTTTTATTCATAAAAATTCTCAGTGTTTTGGAATATAATAACGATGCAACCGAAGTTATAACGCGTATGTGCGCAACTTTGAAGGTCAATATCTTGGAAATCATTGATCATTATTCTATTCCTCAAAGGATTCCGCTGTTTGACCGAATAAGCGTTTTTGCTAAGCTCAAAATTCGTAATGTGAGTTACATCATTTCTTTACATTGTGTCAAGTACTTCATACGCAACTCGTAAACGATCGAGTGTTGCGGTTTTTCCGGAGTTGTATTCAAGACGTCAAATGCTATTGGTAAACGCCATTTTAACACGTTACCTTCAATTGTTTTAAAACGGTCGAAATTTTTGAAGCTGACAATCAAGATGGCCACTTCTGGGATACAGTCAGAAAATCCTTTTTGTGGTAGCGGATATTTCCAAGTATCCGATGAAAGAGATATTTTGCAAAAGACTGTGACCACGACCAACTACAGTAATACCCCGCTACCTCGTTTGCGCGAATCCTTATTTACGCGATTTTCAAATCTTTTCGTCGATTCGTCTTTTGTTGACAGAAGGCCTCGGTTCAATTGAAAAAGGTTGACAAATTTTGGAAAACATAGACTTCAACAAGGAAATTTTGCGCGAGAAGAAAAATTTTTTGATCCGTCAGACGACTTTGTTAGATTTTATGAAGCCTCTACGTCAAAATAACTTCGGTTTACGTTTTTGTAATTCATAATATAATTTGTTGTATTATCCAAGATTTTATTACGCATTTTTCTTCTAAATTATTGTTTTCTTTAGTTTCCGGTTCCAATTACACATAAATTGTATGTATTTATATGCAAAATTATGCCCCATTCCCGAATTCAACTTACACGGTTATCGCTCGGTCCCACCTATCGCGTAAGTTCGGGGTATTACTGTATAATGACTCGAAGGTGGTCGAAATTTAATTTTCTGGAACATCTTAACAAAAAAAAAATCAAGATATACTGAGTCATTAAGTACCATTCAGATATCCCATCTCGATAGAACGTTTCGTTCCGGGAATAAGCCGGATGGGCGGGGAAAACATAAAAAAATTGAACTGCACTTCATCAATCTTGTTTAGAGGTTTCTACCTGAAGCATATTCGAATTTCGTTGCGGTGGGTGAATGTTTGATATTTCTCTTCATTTTCTTAAAAAATGGCCAGAATTGGTGATCGTTTTGCATAAGAAAATGTATGGCGGTCTCCTACTTATAAATCCGCAAACAAATCTCACTTATCTCTTCCCATTATTGAAAAAAGATTTTTACAATTGATTTGGCCCAATCTTTCGTGAACTCTAATGGAGAAATCTGAAAAGATAGAAACTCGTATCAGTGGTACCGTAGCCATATCCTTAAGTAGAATGAAATACCATGGTGTCATTTCGATACCTTTGAAAAATGCAATGGCTATCCGTCTGTGGATCAGAATTCGATCAAATGTGAATGAGTTCTTTTTCTTTTTTCAATTTCCCCCTTTCGTCCATCTACTGTTGTTTTGTACTCTGGTTTTGGTTCACAAGCTGGTAGTCCCTAATGACAATGCCCTCTATTTCCGGTCACAAAAAACTTTTGCCGTGAGATCATTTTTGAAACTCAAGGTATAACTACATTGAATTAATATGCTCAGCAGAGTTATTTTGACTTGAGTTACAACTTTGCTGCAGACAGCAAAACAAAACATCTTACCCTTCACGAGTTATGGCTGAAAACCTAGAAACAATGTGAAAAGATCATGTACTAACACGCATTACGAACTTTGAACTTAGAATAAACGCTTATTTTGTAACGGTCTGGAAGCCGTCCCATAAATTATTTAATTCTTCTTAATACACAGTGGTACACCCAGTATAATTTCCTTTTATTTTGTATCAATCTCAATATATTTCAATATATCGGTTATCACCGTATGCCGTACAGATTCTTAAAAACTCACTTTTCGCTTGACCGTTTTCGGGCCGGGAGTGCTCCAACGAAATTTCATCTCAAGGGTTACCCTTAGGGGATGTTCTCAGAATTTTGTAATCATCATTGATTAAATGTGGTTCCAAATCATCTGTAATTAAATGTTTGAAGTTTATTAATGAGTGTCTGATAAATCAGGTGAGTCGAGTTCTCTATCTAGTTCCATTTTTTTTGTGCTTAGAAGGAATCTTCCATGTAAATTCTTACTCCATTGTTTTTTCTAATTTTTTTCAGACAACTCCCGGAGGGCCATTGCGTTGGTTTCTCATTGCTGGATGATAGACCAATCCATTCTTTTTCTCATCGACGTAAATTCTGTACGAAAATCGATGTTAGTTCCGTCAGTATCTGTCTCAGCTATACCCGCATAGGGGGAGATCTGATTCGTCTGGTCAACACCTTTTTTTTCTCTTTTCAATGCTAAAAGTAACTTATAAACTCTTTAATTATTATTTTCCTACTCTCCTTTTCCTTCTCCCTTCTCTTTGTTTTTTCTTAATAAATTATAGTAGTTAATCATCAAATATTCTTATGTATTTATTTATTATCAAAATTTATTTTTGGTCAATTCATAATTAAAATATTTAAATTCGAATCTTAGTGTAAAGGGTGACATCACACTAAACTTTTATTTAAATTAATCTGTGCTTGGATTTTTTGACAATAATTTTTTTTAGTAGCGTATTTTATATTTTTACATGCCTATATTTGATTGTTCACTTTGCTTTGAGATTTCAGTTTTTCTTATATAATTAAAAATTTGATACCCGCATTTCTTTGGTTCTTTTTTCGTATGTTTCTTTTTTTTCAGTTTTTTATTGCTACTGTGCAACAGTAGCTGGCGCCCAACCTTTTAATTATTTCTTTTCGTCCTGCAGTACGTGAGTGCTTCAACCATCGTCTGCTTTTGAACCTGAGGCCTAAAAGCGCCGAGACACTGAGCTAGTTGGGAGGTCTTGTGGCATTTTCAAAATTATTTATTTTAAATCATTTTTTATCACTAAGGACGCCACAATTTGAGCTAACCTAACCGAATTCTTTGTGATATAAGCTAGTTGGGTCAGATAGTTTTGTTAAGAAATTTCACTTCAGAACACTCGCATTTCATTTTGAGGCACTGTCTTATTGAAAAGGTGAGGGACTCTGTGGCTTTAAATTTACACTCAATATGGCAAGAAAGTTACTTTTACCTTTTTTACGAAAAACGCTTCGGTTTCGAGTAAAATTTGAATTTTGTGAAATCCGTTAATTCATCGTTCTGTGCTAATATTGCTCGCTCTTTTCCATCACGAAAATAGCTTGATACATAAACACTAATTGAAACGGCAAGGTTTGTTTTACGATTTCTTATATAGCCCGAAGACAACTTAAATAAGGACGAACATTTTCTTCAATAACGTATGTTAATCCGACGGAGAGATTAAGAACTTTGTCATTGTAGAATGCATCGTTTTCAAGTAAAATCAGATTTTTTCTGATGCAGAATGAGTAGCTCTTCAGCAATTAAATTTCTCACGAAAAGATTTTCACTTGGTTTGGGAAGATGCGAGTCGATATCGAAACTGATTTTTAATTGTTCTACCGACAGCCTTCATCCTAAAAATTTGTAAAATACTACACATCTCGTAATAAATTCAAGTCGCATGAGAAACTTCCTCTTGACATCACAAGCTTACGAAAAGTCCAATTTTATCTGTAAACGACGCAAAAAATAAACCCCCAGCTCGTGACGAAAGCTCCAGGTATAAAAACTTATTGTGGAAACAAGAAATTTTTCCTAGGCACACATTACTCGACGTATGCAATAGTATTCAACTTATGATGTGGACAAGTAGAAATAGTTATGTATGATTATCTCTAGCATTGGTGCAATCTCACATGTACCTTCGGTTAGTCTAAATTGATTTTTATTTAATAATTGATACTTTTTATTTATTTCGTTCACAATAGTTTTGCGATTATTCCAAAACTTTTGTGAGACTCTAAATGAGTTTAAGAACTGATCATTTTTTGGCAGAAAAATCAACGGAAGTTTCGATATAAAGCGATTGAATTTGTTAATCTTGTTAAGTTTCATGCGTCACAGTTTTTTTATGTTGTCCTGTCCTATTAACACCCGCAAGCTGGTACTGTTACTGTGTGTATTGCACATGAATATAAAAATCTTAGCACAAAATTCGAAATGCCGTTCTTCATACTTTCACGCTTCATAATAAAGCATTTCTTCCCGAAAACTAGATAATTTACAACTGAAGACATCATATGAGCAATCATAACTTGATTATTTCAACACAATGTTACTTTGATGTGTGAATTTATAAAAAATTGATTGCAATAAATTGTATTTTGTATTTTTGCATTCCCGCCCTCGTCGCCAATAATTGGGAAATCGAAGAATATTAAGAGTTAAAAAACTATAAATGGTGAAATGACTATACACAAACGAAACGGTTATCTTTCAAAACGATCCCATAAACTTATCTACCCAATGGTAATAGTGAACACAAAAGAAATAATGCTATCATCATAATAAAACCAGCGTAATCTAAAGTAATTAATTAAAAAAACATGACAATTAATTCTTCTAGTCGTACAATATTGTTATTTTCAAGTTTACAAACACTAATAACAACAGTGTCCTTCCGACACCATTTCAACGGAAATTATATACGAATCTGCAAAAACGTAGTTTACGAAGAATAATTAGTAATTAATAGCGGAAACTCTGTCCTCGCGCTTGTATGTCATAAGACAATGATTTAGGTAATCAACGCCCTTTCAAGTTGCAAGTTAAAAAATATTTAAACTTCATGAATTCGCAATTTCTGTTCGTCGAAAACAAGCGTTTTAAACGTCCTACACAACGTCACTTCCTTCCTCTCTATTTGTTACGCTGACAACTAGAGCAATGAAATTATCAACACCGAATGTCTAAAAAAAACCCGCTTATTTGTATTAAGTGAAAATAAATGTTGAAATTTTTATTCCGAACGGTTGGTACACGAAGAGATAAATATAAATTTCGTCTGGCAGTTCAAAAAACTTCTCTCGTTTCCTTTTTTTCGCTAGACTATAAATTTTGCGTATAACCACGACTACACCTGTTGCTAATCATCTGCTGATATATACTTATTAGTGCATGAGTGTGATGTGCGAAAATAAAAAAGTTATTTCCATCACTTCCACACGATTTTGTAACAATTTTCTTTACGACTAACATTGGTTATTAAATCAACGGTAAAGATAGTAGATGTTTCCGACCGCTTTCAGCAACCAACAAAATTTCGTAATAATCGTCAGAAAATTATAAACAAACGAGCTATAAACATTTTAGCAACGTTACATAAACATATATTCGCGAAGATTAAACGCACTCGTTACTAGTCGGTGGACATACTACGTTATAAAGGCATCATCAAATAATTGCCTTGGCCGCAAATGCAATAAAAATTCAAACAAAAAGAGTAGGAAAATAGCCGAGCCGGTTTTTCGTCTTGCACTTTTCGAAATGATTCTCACGTCCGAGACGAGGTAGTTTCAATTTGCAATAAAAACGGCTGGCGAAGCGACACATAAAAATAATAATTGCAAAACAAAGAAAAATCAAAGTCGCTGTCGAAAACCTTTTCCACTTTTTTCCTCGTACAGTAGCGAGTTTGCTTTGGCAGATGGCCAAAGTCTAATAACACTTGTTGAATTCGTATTAACCGCGATGGAAACGTCCGCTGCCACCGTCGAGGATTTCGGGGATGACGACGCCGTCGTCTTCTAACAACATGTTTATTGGATTCCGAATCATTGGACGTGAATGAGGAACCCACTTTGAAGTTTAAATTAGTCTTCTAAGGGGGAAAAATGACTTTTATTCGCAGCTTTCCTGCACTTTAACGCAGGCCATGTTTCGCGCGTGTTTTATTTTTGGGAGAAGTTATTTTTAGGATATTTCAAAAGTTGTATAATTTCGGAACCATTAAATTTACATTTACAAGATGGGACAAATTGTTTTACATTGAATATTAAAAAGTTTTGAGGTTTATGAGTAAATTAACACGGTTACATCAACGAGATTTGTGGAAAAAGTATGACAAAGGAATGCTGTTTTATGTAGTCATTCTATGTTTTTACCTTGACTATTATCACATCAATGCAGCACCTTCTTCGAAATTTCGAAAACAAATAATTAGAGGTGTAATTTTAAGAGATAGTCTTAACAGGAATTTAAGATGGTTATCAAAATACAAATCGACTGTTTTACGTCAAAAAATTAATCTTCAAAGTCCTTCAATTTAAAAATAAAACTTGTACAACAAGTATTCGAATGTTGATGACCTTTCATCGGTTGAAAATTTAAAATTTTTATCTAATAAAAAAGAAGAGAATCCTGTAAGGTTTTTCTTAAAACCACTCTTTGCACGTGTGGATCGTTTATTCCAAGCTGATGTTGTATAAAACAAATTTAGAAATGTAAAAGACGCCGATTTTTATATTATTTACCTTTCAAAAATGGATCGACTGCATTAAAAACTATGAACTACTACATGATGATGTCATAATTTCTTTTAGATACTGACGTGACGAAGTAAATTTGGAACATCTCAATCGTACACGAGAGTTATAAAAATTTTTTCTATTCGTACTTTTTATAAATATTTACTGAACTGAAATAAAAGCGACATTATTTAGCTATGATTATACATATCTAGTCTTTCTTATTTTTTTTCCCAACTGAAAATCCAAACAGTAGAGAAAGCCCGAATGAATTTTTCTCGCCGCTGATTAATACATATGTTATAAATTATTCTTTTGGACGTGCTACATTTTTTTCCTTTTTACTGTCATCGCATAGGCTTGCACTTAAAAATAAAAAAGCAGATGACATCCGAAGTGTGTTATTATAACCTTTCTCTCTTGTTTATGCTATAATTTTCCCCGAACATATTTTTACTTTTTTTCCCACTAGTCGTATAAATACTACTACGAGATATTGTAAACTATAGTAGGATAAAAGGAACAGAATCTTTTAATACATCAGCTTTTAGTTTACTTTTCCTAAACTTACTTGACAGATCAAGAAGATAGAATCGACATTTATTGTTGGTTTGGCAGAACAATATCAACACAGCAAACTATGTACCTTGGTACCTTGGTGTGTAGTCAAAACATCACGAGCTATATAGAACACAAAACAAGTTAATCTTGATCAGTCTTGTATCACATAAAAACTGTTGGCAAACTTAGTCAACTGTGGATTTCAATCAATATATTTGGTACTGACTGGATCCACATTTAAAATCTGTGCATCACCTGATTTGATTATCTGAGATGCGAGTTCATTTATACCTAATTCGTGAGTTTTAGTACAGTAATTCAATCAGAAATGAACAAGAAAAATATGCAAATGCTCTTTTGGAAATCCAGACCTCGACCACGTGTTGTGTACTTTTCAAAAATGACAGTCTGAGAGTATCAAATACAACTTGATGGATTTCTAAAAATAAACGTCAATAACGGCAAACATTTGGTCACAAGCATGGGGGATACATACCAGCCCTGCGGGAAAAAAATTCCTTCCACTGCCGTTACATCTAGCAGTTCAATTAAACAAAAAATTTCAAAATCCAAATCAATAAAAATCTGGGCATCTTCTGAATTGGAAATTGGAAATTTCAAAAGAAATCATTTCCCATCGCATAATACTTATAGTATCAAGTCTGGTTAAGAGATTTATTACTAACAGAACCAGTGTCTTGGGATTTTTTCACTGCTAATGGGAAATTTCGTGTTTTAAAGTAAACTTGCACAATATCTAGGCGTTCCAGAATAGTGCAGCGCTTTGTTTTACAGAACGCTTTACAATAGCTTTACTATTTACTACAGTATTAACAAGATTCTGGCAATATTCAAAAGCAGACTGTCCAAATTTCTTTTTATTTGGAATTTAATTCGTGAACGAAAAAAAGGAGAGTGTCACGGATACACAAAATTATCTGCTATTTAGTCCATTTCATGTATCATTAGTTTCACAGAAAAGAAGTGTCACTACCTTGAAAAATTGCTGGACTGAGCAATTTTGACTACAAGTATATTGCTATCTACTCTGAAATATTGGGAGTACAAATTAGTTCGGTTCGTTTTTTTTGTTGTCAAAAATGCATTTAATTTAAAACAAAAAAAAGGACAGATTATTCAAAGTATTGTCCATCGCTGATTACAATTTTTTTCCACCTCTCAGGCAATTTTCAAATTCCCACTGGAACAACTGTTTTGTCTTTTGAGGCGATCCAAGTTTCGAGCTAATTTTCGATATCTGCGGAAGAAGTGAACCGGTGACCTGCCAAATCGTGCTGCATCCGTCGGAACAACCAGTACTCAGAAGGGGCAATGTCCGGAGAATACGGCGGGTGCGGTAAAATATCCCACTTCAGCGTTTCCAAATATGTTTTTACGACTATTGCGACATGAAGCCGAGCGTTGTCATGGAGAAGAATAACTTTGTCATGTCTTTGCTCGTATTCCGACCGTTTTTCTCGTAATGCGCGGCTCAAACGAATCAATTGTAGCCTGTACCAATCGCCCGTAATGGATTCGCCAGGTTGTAGCAGCTGATAATACACAACACCCTTTTGGTTCCACCAGATACACAGCATGACTTTCGAACCATGAATATTCGGTTTTGGTGTTCGATTGAACGGGCATAGCGTAGTATTTTTTCTTCCTGAGGTTATCGTAAAATATCCATTTCTCATCTCCAGTCACTATCCGATTCCTTTCTTTTTTGCCTTTCAATCAGCTGCTAGCAAGAAAAAATCGCCTTTCAACGTCTCTCGGTTTCAGTTCATGAGGAACCCAATTGCCTTGCTCTTGAATCATTCCTATTGATTTCACTAGTACGGAAACTGCTTGTTGAGTAACTCCCAAAGTATCTGCAAGCTCCTCTTGCGTTTGAGTTGGATATTTATCAAGTAATGCCTTCAATTCATTGTCTTCGAATTTTTTTGGCTGCCCAGAGCGAGGCCTGTCTTCAACGCTAAAATCATCATTCTGGAAACATCGAAAGCATTCCCTACATGATTTATTAGTTGGAGCATTGTCACCATAAACTTCCACAAGTATTCGATGCGCTTCAGCTACACTTTTCTTCCAGTTAAAACAGAAAACTAAAACCTCCCGCAAATGCTGCTTAGTTAACACAAAATTCGACATATTCAACACAGTAAAAAACAAGTTTTTGTTATGAAACTCCAAGCGATATAAACTTGATTTAATTGACAAATGTCTAACTTCTCTAAAACAACCGAAATCAGCTGTCACTATGAAATATTCATCACAGCCAGTACTATCTTTTGAAAAAAAAACAACCGAACTAATTTGTACTCCCGATACTAAATTTTAAAAAAGGCTTACCAGTAGGCAAAATCGTCCAATACATTGTTTTCCCAAGTGTTCTGCAAAGGCAAGAGCAATTTTCCAGAAATTACTAATAACTTCAAAATATTGAGCAAAATGACTAATACATTTCCATAGTAAGAGACTTCCGCAAGACGGATCTTTGGAATTGAATCTTGTCAAACTGCTTTTTGAGAACAAGATAACGAAATTCAAAAAAAATACAGTAGAGCGTCGATTATCCGAACTAATGTTGTCGGGGGTGGTTCGAATAATCGAAATTCATTCAAACAAATGGCTTCCCTCATAGAAATACACGGAAAAAGATTAGCTCTCTAGTGCTGACTGATCTTTGTACGTTCTGGGAATGGCAACATCGACGCGACGTCGCGATTGCTTTTGTTACTTTCGTTTTCCATGAAGCCAGTTCGGATAATCGACGATCTACTGTAAGTGGGAAACAGGGTACCCACAACGCCAAAACATTAAGAAATTAAAATTACCGAATTTTTGATTATTTTTTAAATATTCGTACCTACATATACAATCTCCACAACGAACAACAACGCAAGAGGTGACTATTCAAAGACCGATACACAACTGGGATTTGTTTCACACGCAATGATCCGTCTTGCACAAAAATAATATCGACAAGTTTTGTCTGGACGTCACAAGTCTCATTAAAGACATAAGAATTGGTTAACTACTGACATGTGATCATCAAAGAAAAAACAGGACCCTAAATTTATCTGCTGTGATTCTTACTTTTGCAGAAATAATGATTCAAACTGGGTGCGTTTAGATTGGAGCAACGATAAACGATAAGAGCTACGATAAACGATAAGAGCTACGATAGTAGCAAAGCAACGAAAAGGTAAGCATTATTTCATATGGAACTGTTTATGTTGAGGAAAGCATAAGTGCAACGCACGCCGGTCGAGCAGCGATAACAGCGAGGATACGAAATTATTTGCATTTCTTCGCTCTGTTGCTTCTACTATCCAAGTTGTCAACAATTTTGGACAAAATATAATCAAAAGTTTCTTGTTTCATTCTCATATATCGAACAAATTTTTGTAGGTACTTTCTTAAGTCATTATAGAGATGATGAAACTCACCAAATCGTGGGTTTCAGGATGCGCTGCATATTGACGTATTTTTACGATTTTTCAAAAAGTATCACTGAACTGCATTTGAAAAAAGAAATATCTCATCTTTTGAATCACTTATATTGTCTTTCACTATTTGCTTTTTAACGTTTGCTAAAATTACAATTCGAATAGTTTTATAGCGCTGATCTGATAGCGTCAATATAAACACTACAATTATCATTGCTTCTATTGCCTTTATCGTTGCTCCAACATAAACGTACCCTTACCCTCGAGTAATTAATCAATTAATTATTCAAATAAAGACAAATTCATAGCTATTAAAGAAATAACATCATCGTTGCGACCTCTACTGGAAATTATAAAACTAATATGAGGGTGAACAATATTGTTGTGATAATAGTGAAGCACGTTATCAGAACCAATTAGAAGCATACAGAAAGTTGTAAAATCGTCAGATTCGGAGATTTATTGTCAGATCTGGCAACAGTGAGTTGCAACTGTTATTTACTTCTTTTCCGTCATATTTACAAAATTTAAAGCCATCTGGAGTCCGTTTCGATTCCACTTCCGAACGTGTATTTTTCATTCAAAACCGTTCGAATTAACCAAGCGACTTCCCGCGAGACGGTCTTTCTTGACGTTCGGATTTCCAGATGTGTATTTTTCGCCCGAAGGAAAAATGCGGTAATTTTCGCCCGATATGCGCAATAACAATTTCGGGCTTGCTCGCTGCTTTGTTCGTTGAATTCCGGTTTAGCAGTGTGAAGTTGTCTGACTCATACACTTCACTTTAGGCGAAACACTGGAAATCGGAAAGTATCACTGTTGGTTTATGGTTGTCACATAAAAGATTCAAGGTTCCTAACTGTATGAGCAGAACCTATAGTTTTTGGGATTTCTCTCTTTAACTAAGGAATTTTTTCGGCTTACTGTTTTTAGACACATTCCTCTTAGGTCGATCTACCTCGTCAGATAGTTCGTTGCCCTTTTGAAGACCTAATTCTTCAAGTCGTCAAAAGTTTTCCGACTCTGCCAAGAATGCAAGCAGGCGTTTTTCGGTTTCTGGAATATTGACTTCAGACCGCTGCAGAATTCAAAGACTCTGCTCTCGTAAACCTAAACTGCTCGGTGCAATTCGAATAAAAATATTTAAAATGCCTGTCTAGTGTATCACGCACATAAGACAAAACATAACCTACAGCGTTCCATTCTGAAACAACCATCTTCCTTTGGTCAATGCATGTATTGGGATGACAAGGGATGCATTTGCCCTCCTTAGCTTCATTTAAGCTCATTGATAGAGTCAAACGAGTTTTTGGTTTCCCTTTTTCTTCAAGGTCTGTCCCTCCCTAGAAATCTTTTGATCCTCTCTTCCGTCCGGTGAATGCTCCTTGTTGCAAAACTATTTTGAATAAATATTTGTAAATCATGAATATTTTTCTTCTAATAAGTAAAATCTTCTAAAGTAGTTACTATCAAAAAGATGATCTTTATTGCATCTGCAAAAACACACAAAATGGATCTATACATTTGTCCTCCTTTTCTCCTACTTTCTTGTTCAAAGTTTGTTTCGAGTCTTGTATGAGAATGTAACATACATTATTGTGCGAAAAGCCTCTGTTTCAAAGACAGAACATCCATGTTCCAACGATTTTTCATTGCTTCTTCACTCTTTTTGTAGGTGTGCCTACGGAGAATCACAAGAATTCCATTGGTTCGGATCAACCATCTCCACTGGGAGAGCTCTCCAACATCGTAGAATGATCCATGCTTACTTGAAACTCAAAGTTCACAATGGTTTGTGCGTTACCATTTGGCAATTTTTCTACATTTGAAATATTCTCAGAAAGTTGTCAGTTCTTTTATACAGTGTGTCCGAAAAGTATGGAATAATATCCTATATATCTCAGTAAATATGCATTTTATGAAAAAATGTTTCTTATAAAAGTTGTTTAGTGTTCAGTTTTACATTACAGGGCAATACCAAATAACTATTTAAAAAAAAAACAAAAGCTCAACGAATAATGCTTTAATTTTTTTAATGGGAAGGTATCCCTTTATTGTACTCAGTTGATAGAAAATATTTTTCTCTTTTCAATGATGTAAAACTTTGATACACTTGCATTTTGATTTAAACGTAAAAAATTGTTTGAAAGTTTATTTCAATATTCATCTGTTACGAATTGAAAATTTTGTATAATTACACTCTACAGTTCATAAAAGGTGTTCAAAGTGTGCACCATTCACAGCTTGGCAATGATAAAGTCGTCTTTCAAATTCGTTTACTGCATTTTGAATCGTTTCTGGCGTGATAGCTCTAATCTCTGTTCTAATATGGTCTTCTCGAGTTTCAATATTTTCAGGCATATCGACATAAATCTTATTTTTGAAATGGCCCCACAAAAAAAAATCAAGTGGACTTAAATCCGACGAGCGAGCTGGTCATTCTACTGCACCTCTTCTGCCTATCCATCGATAAGGGAAAGGATTATCAAGAAACTGTCGGACATTAATTCCGAAATGAGGAGGAGCCCAGTCTTGTTGCAACCATATTCTGTTATGGGATACATCTGGATCTAGTTCATTAGGAAATAGAACAGCTAAAGCAGGAACTAAGTCAAATCTTAAAAAATCTAGATAAGCATCCGCTGTTAAATTATGTTCTATAAAAAAAGGTCCCAAAATTTTCGTTCCAATAATTCCTGGTCAGACATTGACTTTCTGCTGATATTGGGTGTGCCCTTCTACATACCAGCCAGGATTTAGCGAAGACCAGTAGCGCGTGTTTTGTTTGTTAATGGTACCATTCAAACAAAACGTTGCCTCATCAGTGAAGAGGATATTTGCAATCTTCGATTTAAATCATCTTCTAATAATTCTTGAACTATACAAGGTTTATACGGATGCCACTTCTCCTTTCTTAGAACTTCGTGTGCAGTGGATTTCTTCAAAGTATGTTCACGACCAATTTGTCGAACAGAAACATGTGGATTTTCCACGATCCAACATTATATTCTCACGTTGTTCATTATTTAGAGCTTTAGGTCTGCCCGTTTTTGGACGATCTTTGACAGAACCCGTCTCATGAAATTTATGCAAAATTTTACTTACAGTAGACTGAGAAATATGGTATTCGGAGTGCACGTTATTAAACAAATTGCAAACTTCCTCCTGTGTTCTCCTTCTGTCTTCATATCCCAGCATCATTAAAATTTCGATACGATGTTTTTCTGATAAATGCTCCACAGCAAGTCGTATTTTTGTAACTTTGTTATCCTCACGTTAATCAAAATGCTTAAATTAATTAAGCAAATAACTTTTCGCTTCAGTTCGGTTATTAATTGATTCTACGACGCATTCACTTGTTGCAACAAACAATAGTGTATCACACCGACCATAATGTGACTAGATGATATTGAAAATTTAAAAGACCGCGTTTGGAAAGTTAACAGATGAATAAAGAAACTTTTAAGCGTTATTCAAACAATTTTTTGCGTTTTAATCAAAATTTACTTATGTAAGTTTATCAAAGTTTTACATCATTGAAAAGAGAAAAACATTCTCTATCAAATGAGTACAATAAAGGGATACCTTCCCATTAAACAAAATTGAAGCATTATTCGTTGCGCTTTTGTTTTTTTAAAAAATAGTTATTTGGTATTGCCCTGTAATGTAAAACTAAACACTAAACAACTTTTATAGGAAACATTTTTCCATAAAACGCATATTTACTGAGATATATAGGATATTCCATACTTTTCGGACACACTGTACATTGCCAAATACTCGGAAAATATTCCTGGCAATATAACCTGAAAGAAATTACGATTGTATATTGCAACATATCCCACATCCATTAGCAATTCGTAAAGTACTTGTTGTTTGTGTCCTGGGTCTGCTATTGAGCGTTATGTCTTTCCGTTCAGTATGGATTTTATTGTGGTGCTATCTGTTTTTATAAAACCATGCAATCAAAAAGCTTGGTTTGGATTTGTAACAGAGAAATCAAAATTTCTTCTGAGAAAAGACATACCATCATTCAAGTTCAAGAGAGAAACTTCTACACAGTAGACTGTGAGTTATTTTGCTAAATCCAGGTCAAAAGGCCCGTATCAGATAGTTGACTATTGAAGAAACGGTACCTTAGACCAAGCTGGTTGTTTGCTGAAAGGCTGAACTACTCTTTAGCAGGTAGTGGCGAAGCACTGTCATTTGTTTAACGCTAGCAGGTTATCGTTCAATTTTCTACATTTCTGTCTTAATTTCATTTCAGTTGGTCTACTGAAGGAAACTTCAGACAGGTATTGTACAAGGAGCACGCTTATGAGCGTACGCTTCATTATTTGAGTTTAACACACTTGGAAAATACACGGAAAAAACAAAATTCAAAATGTACACAAAAAATTAAAACAAATAAATAATCAGATCTTCTCAAAATAAATTTAAATTTCACCGCAATTTTGAAAAACACAAACAATAAAAACTGAATAAAAGATTAAATCTTGCAGTTAGTAAACTCCATTTCTAATTTGGCATTATCAAGATCAACACACTGCTACTATACATAACGTTTTATAGTATCGTTTTAATGCAACTAATAATGATTGATACCTGTAGGCAAACTGATGAAATAATTACTGTTAATGCATTCGAAGAAAATTATGACGAATCATTAATGCAACGTATTTGTGATTGATTATTATTAATCCGCATGCGGATTACGTGTTACAGTTTGCCAAAATCATAATTGTAATAGCTACGCCAGTTATTATATAAAACACAGTAATTCTAAATAAAAATAAATAGAAACGACAGTGATTTGTCAATTTTGTGGTAAATAATTTAGATGAGATGTGCAAAATTTATTAACACTTTCTTAGCCCATTTAAAAAACCTCAAAACAGAAATCTACTAATTCACTTGTTAGCTCGTCTTTCACATACCTTTTAAATTTGAAAGTTGCTTAAAATAACAACCGTTTTGTTAGATATTTATTTGACGCTGCTTTGGGTGCGGGCTCATAACTAATACACACACGCTTCTCTTCAAGAGATGACCCCTAAAAATGAAGTGTCTTTTCTACCTTAAAAACTAACTTAATTTCGGTATTATTTACTTTTGACAAATTTCTTGGTAAATTCATATGCGATGTGTGGCATCCACCTGTGTGTGTATTTTAAAAAAGTCATGACGACGTTGTTAGCGTCCTTGTACTAACACAAACCATACACATATTATTACGTGTGCATACGAAAACAGTCAGGTCCATCTAAAACAGTCGCAAGTTGTAAATTAATTTGTCAATACGGTTAAAAAGATTGAAAGAGCTTATAAGATTAGTTACATTTTCGGACGCGTTTTATTTTCGTGATAAAACCGCAAACTGTTTCGTAAAACAATCTGTGGTGAGTGAACGAGACCGCTTGATAGTCAATTCGTGCCAATCGTTTATTCTTTTTAGATGCCGGGGAATTACGGTAGGACGAACGGTAGTTGTCCGCATTGATTTTGGATTAGAAACTTGTGTGTCTCTGTATGTTTTAGGCAACATGAAAACGTTGACCAGATTTTCAGTTAGCTGTGTAATGCACACCGCGGTCAACTGGTTAAATTAAAATATTATTTGTATGATAATTTAAACATGCACGATTTAAGATTTATTTGATTCGAAACTTCAAGTTCTAAATCCCCACAATAACGCATCAACTATTAGATCGCCTTGTTAGATTTCTCTTTACTGAAAGCCTACCTTTTAGAAGATGTTGAAGTAGCAGTCGTCTTCAGGAATTCAGAAACGACTGTTTTGGCGAGCTGGGACGTCATAAAATAGTATAGTACACAGACTTGTTTCACAAGTTTGGTCTGGGAAATTTACGACTTTATTATTAAAACTATCAAAGATATTATTAAGGTAAGCTGTAGAGGCCAACTACCTGTCCGTTGTAAAATTATTGTATAGTATATGGAATGTTTCGTGCAATACGGACTTGGAAAGTATTTTTAGCGTTATTCAATTATTTATTGTAAACTCTTTATCAAATTCCTTCATTTATCCTCGCATAATTTAGGTAGAAAAATAATTTGTGGTGGGGATCAAAACTTTTCTAATCAGACAATGCGCGAATGCGTTCCTGCCGAATCTTGTCATTCAAACATTTCTCTAAAAGGCTCGTCAGTAAAACAAAATTTACAGTATCCGCCCCGCTTTTTGCAGAAAGATCCTTACATCATCACGGTTACTTCCGGCAATAGCTTTGAATATAATTAAGAAAATGCCAAGAAAAAAGGTAAGTTTATATTAGCTCAGTGCAAGCAGCGATGGACGAAAGGTTTCTATCTGTCAAATTCTGATTTGTTAATCTTTTGCTGCAGATCAAGTACGGTCCTGCTTATCCAGCATAAAAATATAGAAAAAGTTGAGAACTTTTCTTTAATTATTTACAAAAACTTCTCGTTTGTGATACCCAAAACATTTTAATTTCATTGACATATACCGCAAAGTTTCTCACAAACTGAACAAGGTATTAGTCACTTAAGTTTTACTTGACAAGTCCACGGTAGTCCTCAATCGTTATGTAAAAAAAGGAAATATGGAGGCAGCATTTAGGTGAAAATCTCTGGAGGAGATTAAAGAAGTCTGTTAACAACCTAACAATCATAACGGAGGACGAACTCTGACCCAAGCAAGCTTTATGGTTTTCGTTGAAAAGACTAAAGAAAGGAAAAGACGAACAAGAAACTACCAGAGATGGTCCAGCAAAGAATAAAGCTTACGACGGATCTCTTTTATGGTTTTTGTCGAGAAGAATTAAAGAAGGCCGAAGCTCGACAATAAGTTGCAGCAGGTGAATTGGCGAAGAATAGAGCCCGACCTTACACTATTTGATTGTTTTTGTTGAGAAGGTTAAAGGAGCACTCGATGGCCCGACTCAATTTGATGATTCGTGTTGAGAAAGTTATACAAGGGCCGATCCCAATTACAGTTTATCGTAAGTAGCTTGAGAAAAGTTGAAGCCACATCCCATCATTTGATATTGGGTCACCCCAAGTGCCTCGCTAAAAGATCAAGCTTGAACACAATCCATTCAATGGTTTTCATAGATTAAAGGCAAGCAGAGTACGACATTTAATGGATTTTCGTTTATAAGACTAAAGAAGAGTCAAACTCGAGCCGATTTATTTGATGATTCTTGCTGCGACGAACAGAGTTACCTTAAGTAGCCTGAGGAAGGGTGAAACCGCATCCAACCAGAGTACGGATGTAAGGATATTAAATCGCTCCAATTGCTCGTTGGAGAAGAAAGCTTGAGCAGAATCCACTTAATGCTTTCCATTGAGAAGGGTTAAAGAAAGGCAAAGTCTGATAAACAGTCACGACAGGTAGTGATGAAAAATTTCAAGTTTCATGAAATTTTTTAAAAATCGTGAGAACTATTGACAAAGATATTTACTTGATTGGCCCTCCAATACGGAAAAGGCTACTGGCGTAATGACAAAAAAAAAGTAAGAATATACGGAAAATCTCAGGTGAAAAATTGAGCCATCGCATCACTAATGACATTGACAGGTGAACCGTTGAAGGATTGAAGCTGGACCGTTTAATTACTGTCGTTGAGAGGATCAAAGAAAAGCCAATTCTGACAATTGGATCATATGTTCGATGCGATTCTATTTAGTGGATTTTCCTCACAAAGATTAAAGAAGTCAGAACTTGATCCACTTAATTTGATGGCTCTTGTTGACGAGGTTATCGACGGACAAGGCCCGACTGTGGGTTACCGTAGGTGACCAGTGGAAGATGGAAGTTTGAACTTCCGCCATTTTAATTGATAAGGTTGGGAATGAAACCGAACCGGACTTAATTTGATAATTGCAGAAAGTTACCGTAATTATGCAGTCTGATGCAGGGCAAAGCCTCGCTCAAATATCGAGATTGCTGCGCCAGGAGTAATGGAGTTGTGTTGTAGTGGGAGCTGAATGCCAATCTGATTCGTTAGATTATCCAGTGAATCAGGTGTTGATGGATGATTCTGATTTGAGTTGGGCAAGGTAGGGTAGGCAGCTTGGGCGGCTTCGGGTTGACTGAAGATTGATGTTGATTGTTGACGATGATGATTGTTGGCTGCGGCCAAGTGGTGGTTGATTGAAAGGTAGGTGTGGAGGAATTTGAATGAGAGTAGGTAAATTGTGGTGTTTGATTTAGTGGAGGAAAAAACCAGTTCTTTTCAGAATCACAACCTCCGCGGTTAGGGCACGGAAGATTTGGAAGGAAAGAATTAAGATGGGAGGGTTGATTGTGATTGGTTGGAAAGCGAAAGTGCGGTGGGGGACAGGCGGCGAATTTCCGGGAACGTTGGAGTAGATACCCTGAAGAGCCTCGTGCACAGGGACTTGGGTATGGAGAAGCAAGTGGATATTACGGTCCCGATAGCTACCGGGGCCGATCTGATGAGGCTGAGATGAGATGGAGTTCGACCTACGCCCCCAGTACAAGTACCGAACTGTTGAGTAGAGCGGCCGTTTCGTCCCATCTACTGCAGCGTGGATGATTATGTGAAGCTCGCGGCCCTCGAGCGTCCCAATTCTCGAGGTCCGACGATGGATGAGGGTTGGTGCAGTAGTACGGCCTTAAGTCGCTTCGTTGGTGGTGGGGTTAGATCCAGATCTGCGCCCGCCAGTACACAGGATCCGGTCGAGTAGTGGTATAGTTGAGTATGGTTCCCGTACTATTCGGTGCCGGGGCGCCACGCGCGCTCTCTGACCCCGTGGTCGACTGTCTCGCTTCACCTCCAAGCACGGAATGAAGAATAAAGCCCGAGCAGAATCTATTTAATGGTTTCCGTTGAGAAAGTTCAAAGAAAGTGGAGTTCAACAATGGGTTATTTAAAGTGACTACGCCGTGACTAAGCCCAACCTACTTGAGCTACCATAAGTAGTCCAAGGGAAGGCAAAACTGTACTCAACCATGATGCCAGTGGAATCCGACGATGAGTTACCGCAAAGTGCAGTTTCTGCATCTAATGATTTTCGTTGCGAAGGCGTCCTACAAGGTGGAACATGAAGCGCGATCCGACTTCATGTGATGGTTGCTTTTGAGCAAGTTCTAGACGGGCCCAGTCTGACTATGAGCGATCATTCAACCAGGGTGCTCTATAGGATCAAGCCTGACCAGACTCCATTTAGTAGTTTCCAATTAGAAGATATTTTAAAGCAGAGCACAGTCAGACCTGATGATATCCCTATGGAGTTGCGATCAATGGCTTTCTGTTAGTATTTTGCATGTGCTGTGCAAAGTTTACAAGGAAACTAGAAATCTGTTTTGTCACGTCTTCCATCAAGCTTTTTATATACTGCGAGTAAGGAGTAAACTAAACATTACGACGTGTCGCAGGAAAAGAGCATACACTGTTCCCTTCAGGAAAAAATATACAAGTCTGATTAAAAACAAAATAACTACATTTTGAGACAAAATTCATGTAAAGAGTTGAAGCAGGTCCATAGACCGCCGAGCCCTTGCAAACAACCTGCCTCTGAGCACGGCTTTTGTATATTAGTGAGAATTTTATTGTTGTTTCCACCTGAATGGTACAGAAAAGTAAGCGGAGAATTTACCATCCAGCTGGATGAAGGCAGTCGAGTCCTCTTGGGAGGTTTTGTTTGCCACTAAGTTGAGCATTTTGGTATATGAATTTCAGATTCGTGCAAATTATTAAGGAAAAATTGTGAACTTTCTCCTTTTTGTATTATTTTGTTTTTTTGGCTAGAAATAGTTTGCGGTGTATGTTTAGACTGTGTTTTGTTTTCTAGAAATATCACAAGTTCTTCTGGACATTAATTGTATGTTTCTAGAAAATCAATTCTACTTTAAAGTAAATGCAGTATGCGAAACGATTTTCAGTTCATTTGCATCTAAAACCAACAATAGATCTTTGATGAATGGATTAGGTCAGTAAGGGTTTTAAATGACATCAATTTAAACTTCGCAAATAACATGTCCATTTGAAAAATACATACATAAAAGGTATTTACTGTTGATTGAAATTTTTTATTGATTCGTTCATCATTCATTACTCATTCCTATGATAGTCAGATTTATTTCATTGTTAAAAATAAAAATAAATTTTAAGGGATTTTGCTGTTAACCACATATTAACATAACGAACCGTTCAAAATATTTTAAACACAATCGAAAGCTTATCTTCAAGTTATATTTAAACGTTTACACAAGCCTATTACTCACCATATTTGCTCGGTACCAACTCGCTGAGAATTAGTTATTCAAATAGGTTTGTGATAACAAAAACAAAGATTTTTACACACACAATATTATTATGTATGTACTTTGGGTAGGAACTGAAAAAAAGTGAATTGCACAAGGTACTAAACACACACTTTCGTGAAACAATAAGTAACACATACAATTAACTTCGAACACAATAGTGGTGCTAGTGAATAAAAGACTTTCATGTTATGAATTTTGATTATACTATGTTGGCATGGAACTAATAGAACGAACGCATTAATAAAAATAATGATTAACTAATCAGTTTCGGTAGATAAAAAATCGTTTAAAAGTAAGAGACTAATAAAAAAACCGAAAGTACAAAACTATTCACAATAATTTTCGTGATCAGATTGAACTGCAAAATTCTTGCTATTTTCTATTGCAAAATAACACCTAACAGGAAAGATATAATGATAAACGACAAACAAATATTTGAATACCGTGCATGGCGTAGGTTTCACACAAAAGATTCAATGTTATGATTATTGTACATAAGTCCAGAATTATCAGTTGGAGGCCTGAAGTTGTAGTTGTTAAGTAGACATAAGAAAATTTAAAAAATCTTGTGAAGATTTTACTATCAACTCAACATCTTGAAAAAGCGAGACGCTTACTTGTCTTCTTCCTTTGTAACTTTATCTGATGATTGGATTGATTTCTAAACAATGAGTGACATAAATTTTCCAAAGCAAGAAGAGAAGCACCCTGTATATTAATATGCGGATAAACTTGTACTTATTTAATTTTATTTTATTTAATCTCACAGTTTATTATTTCTATTTTAAAAATGCAAACAAAATAATCTCTCTCTCTGTCATATTCTAATTTTATACTTTCATCATCCCTTTCTAAGTAAATGAATAAATAACAAATAATAACCAATTTTCAAAAGTTAAAAAATAACTAATGTTATATAATAAAACCTCATAAAAAAAGAAAAATCGTTTCAAAGCTAAAAATTAATTTCACCATTTCGACCTTAAATAAAATAAAGGGTGCCCCGAAGCTGTTTGTAATCGCAACCAACAAAATTGCAAGAGTTCAATAATTAGCAAAGTTGGTTTTTTTTACGTAACTTTTCATGTAAAGAGACGAATTCCATCCGTGTTTCGGGCAAAGTAGGTGGAGGTCGCGTCTGGCGTTAAAAGATTTATTTTTTTCTCGTAATGCCTCGCTGTTGAATATTCAATCGACCATGATGACACCACAAACAATGGCTCTCCCAGCATGAATAAAATATAGACAAAAAAAAAGAAAGAAATTCGGGCTCATAAGAAATTTACAGGGACGGTAAAGAACTGCGGGCAAAAAGATCCCAAAGATCAGCGAAATACAAACTGTTGCTGCTTACGAACGTGACCCGCATTGTCGGTGATGTGTGTGTATGAAAAGCAACCTGTAGCCGAGGAGGCAAACAGCAAGTAGCAAAAGTCTGGAGGAGAATTCGAAAGCCCCGAGCGACTTACATGTTTTCTTACGATAAGCAAACCCTTTTTACTTATTTTACTCTATTTAAAGTTGAGATCGCAAGAAGATTATATTCCAGTTACATTCAGGAAGTAAATATTATATTATTGCAAACTGCAATATACGTAAATGGGAATCGCTTAATATTGCTTAAGATTTGCAATATCATCATGATTCCAATTACACAGTCTCAGTTATACTAATGAGAATGACAAATATGTTATTTTTATGAAAATGTTGAAAACAAAAATTAATTACAGTACATGATCAACAATAAAAATTTGTTGTGTAAAAAATATCAAATAGGAAAATCTGTTTACCGGAAAATGTTAAACCTGCTATTAAAAACAAATGTTTCCGCTTGTCCACAAAAATAAAACAAAACATCAAAGTAAATCAAAATTAAATTTTTTGTAATTGTTAAATATCAGTCAGTTTCAAAACTAAAGTAAACAAATTTTATCGAAAATGTCAATAACAAAACAAATAAAAAAAATTGAAATTAATTAAACGCGAATGTATACAGAGAATTTTTAATCATTTTTAAATTGTGTGCAATATAAGATGTTAGTAAACTTTAAAGCTTCGTTTTGCAAAACTTACCCCAAGCAGTTAATTATCATTTTAAAACTTAAATTGGATGTTTCCACGTACAACGAGTACAAAAGAAGGTATACCAACTTGAACTCACCTGAAAATAAAAGAAACAAACCACATTAATAATTTATTCTTAGGCTCCAATGGAGTGATTTTCTGTAGTTTATTTTGGATCTAATTGAGTACGGTAATTAATCTCGAAAAAGAGCTATTAAAGATCTATCTCGGGGATTTTTCAGATACCCAAAGTAAATATAAGAACGCTATACAAAATCAATTTATTATTTATTTAGGGGAAGGAATAACAACACACAACTGATAAATTTTTAATCTATGCTTGATATTGTTAGAGAAATTAAAGTGTTTGAAAAAACCACATACAGGGTGAATTTTCAACCACCGTTTTAGTGAAAACCTTGAAGATCCGAGTTAGGGCGAAAAGGTGCAAATTCTACATCTACACGTCGATATCCTAAAGCTCGTTCTCCAAATTATTCTTGATACTTCAATATCAGTTAGAATTATTAAGAAATTGTTAAGCTGTCTTTATATTTTGTAATTTGCACAAGATTAAGATCAGTAAATTCACTTAATTAAGTTTATCACAGATTAGTTTAAACCTTAATTAGTTAGAAGAATTGTCAACTCGGATAGCACTCGAACTTGCGTCCTCGCCCCTAGCCTTGCCGCTTTAGGGGGGGGGAGGTTTCTTTTGTCGGTTTTTCGCTTATAACTCAAAAATGCTGCGTCGTACGATGAAAAATATTCCTTGCAAAATACGAGATAATTAAATTTCCTACGAGAATGTTTCTATTCATTTTCTTCCTATGTTTTATAGTTTACGAGATATTCGCCAGCACAAATCTATAATTTTTGAAAAACTTTTTTTGCCTTGCATGTTTCGTCGAAGTTGTCCTTCTAACTCCTCAGCCTTATGTTTTCCGAAAAGACGTCATCAGACAGGAAGTCTGACGACTTTTCTGAAAGACATAAGACTGAGGAGTTAGAAGGACAAGTTTGACGAAAAATGTGAGGCAAAAAAAAGTTTTTCGAAAATTATCGATTTTCGCTGGCGAATACCTCGGAAACTATAACACATAGAAAGAAAATGAACTTAGACAGTTTTGTAGGAAATTTAATTATCTTTCATTTTGTAGGAAATACATTCTACCGTACGACGCACCGTTTCCGAGTTATAAGCAAGAAATCAAAAACAGGGACCTTTCCACCCCCCTCCCCCCTTAAGCGACAGGGCTAGGGGCGGGGACTTTTAGTATCTTTGCCTCTTAACTACCCCCAGCACATTCCTCAAGAGTAAAATTCTCCCCCATTCCATGTTCTCTACAATTAGCTTTTGGGCATTCATTGACTGGGCTAATGTCCATCAAGGATATTGCC
>VTPC01090299.1:0-35441 GCA_011009095.1 Ignelater luminosus
CTCTTTTTAATTCTTTTGGTGTTATCCGTTCAAGATTTATTATCAGACTAACTTTATAAAAACATCATGTTAAAATGATAAAAAGAAAATGCTAACTAGGTATATAATATTACATTACAGTATTTTATTCTATATTATATAGGTTGTTGCACTATAACTTGCGCAATAGACTTCCCTTTGTAAACACAAACATTCCCTAATTATGAGCTATGGTAATGTATAATGTCCTAGAAGACTTACTAAACTTCTAGTGGTACCATGAAATAAGGCTACTTGGAACAGCACAGAATCACATCTAAAACTTATTTTGCAAAAGCGCCATCTTTGTATATTGAATTCAAAATAAAATATGCAGGTATACATATTGTTGAAACCTATTACTCATTAACTTCCTCCCTCATACCGAACTTTATTGGTTTTAACTACAGTTAAAAAAAAGACAGTAAATTGAAGAGATTGTTCCCAAACTTTTATTTGTAGAGGATTGGCACAGAAACAACGTACGCTTCTAAATAGTTCACGGTGTATCTACCAAAGACTAGTTGTTGATACAATACAGAGGACCACAAGTGTAATTTTTTAATTTCAACAACGGTCATAGCGGTGGTGATGCGGTCCATAATAACCTTCAGTATTCATTGCTGACAGATCCTGATAAGCTCCTAAATAGGCGCCGCACTCAGGACAATAGTGAGTTTTATTTTTACAAGAATCTACACAGTATGGTATAGCTATACATGGGATGCATCTGAAAGTAAGATTCGTTAACTAAACAAACAGGTTCTTATCAAACTGGAACTAGAATAAAACTTACAAGAACATGCAAAAGATAAATGCAAATAAATGTGTTTTCATTCCGGCTTCCACTTGTAGCCTCGTTGTTATCTCTTTGTGGCAATGAGGACATGTCATTGTTTGTGGAGCTGGTCCAAACTGGGAAACTGGCGGACCTGGTGAGACCACTACTGTTGTACCTAAAGCTGTAAGAAAAAAATAGTTATTATTATAGTTATTTGGACTGTTAGAAAAAGTCTTTGCCAATATCTATAGTAATTATCAATTCTTAAGAAAATGAGTTTTGACATTCTATTTATACGATTCTACCATACTTCTCAAGTAAAGCAAACAATTCCTAATCTGGAGATACATGCAGATTTATAGATAATATGAGATTTCATATTCTGAGAGTTATACAGCCCAGTACAGTAGTAAGGCCCACCTCTGAATATCATAGTTTTGAGACATTCAGTGAAACGTATTTGGCTTTCTTCACGTACAAACATAAAATATGACACTTTAAGAATGGTTCTGTATCACTTATTTTCAACGTTAGGGTTTTCATGTTTAGCATATACTACATACAGGGTCGCTAAAAAGTATGGAAACACGCTAACCCCGCAGAAACGGTAAGAGATAGACAAATGAGATTTGGGGAGCTTAAAGTAGGTATTTTTGCCATGTTTTGCAAAGGTAATTAAAAATAAATCTTCAATTGTTTTCTCGTACGGTCGGCATATTGGATTGTTTTAAATGGAACACTCTGTATATGACCCCATATTTGGATAGGAATTCTCAAGACAAGTTCAATAATATAGAGTTGCTATACTTATCTTAAAAGGTTTTGGAGATAATCGCTGTTCTTTTGTCAGGGGTTTGCTTTGTCTTGAAAGGTTTTGAAGATAATCGTTATTCTTTTGTCAAGGATTTCGCTATTAATTTACATCAAAATCGAGTTACCCGTGAAACAGAAAAGGCAATGGAACTAAAAAATTATGTGCGATTATTTTATAAGTAATTAAAGTAAAAGAAAACCATAAAAAGTTTGCCCTTAGCCTACTTATTTAAAACAATAGATCGATGCTAGAGCAAACTAAAAAGGTGGAATAAGACCAAATAGTGACGAATTGATAATAACAAAAACACAATGTAATTTTATAAGAAGTGTTCAAAATGCAATGCGTTAACTTCTTGGCAATGAAACAATTTCTTTTGAAATGTTCGTAAGGAATTTTGCAAATAATCAGGGGGAACTACTTGCATTACGAATCCGTCTTTGAAGTTAAGAAATCCTTGACAAAAGAATAGCGCTTATCTCCAAAACCTTTTAAGCTAAATATAGCAACCGTTATATGATTGAATTTGCCTTGAAAATCTCTATCCAAATATGGGATCATATACCGGGTGTTCCATTTAACAAAATTCAATATGGCGGCCGTACAAAAAAACAATTAAAGATTTGTTTTTAATTACCTTCGCAAAACATCGCAAAACCTCCGTGCAAATAATCCAACAATAAATTATATCCTAAACTCAGCTTTGTTTATTTTTCGAGCGAAAGCCTTTTTGCTTTGCACAGCTCAGAATTCTTCGTCGCTTGAGCAGGCAGTTCACATTAACAAATAATGCTAACAAAAGACCGAAAAGGGTTTTTCGAATTTAGTGAAAATTTGATAAGTCGAAAAGGTTCCGAGGTGCTCATATCTCAACTGTTCCGTCCCGGATTTCTATTCGCAGTCCGATTGACGCTTCTGTCAACAGACTTGGCTAGTTTCGGACAAACTTCGAGAATCACTTGCCCGGCATCGTTGCTGTTGGTAGAGCGAGCTATCGCTTTTCGCAAGTGCCCCCTTCAATCTAGTAAGATTGCATCGCTCAGGGATGGCCGCCCTTCTCGGAATAATTCTCAGCGTCTTCTCAATTCCCCTGTACCTCCGTCAAGCACCTAACCCGATTCCGTTGATAAAACCGACCCGCTTGCACTCCTCTTGGTTTGCATTGGCTGCTAGTGTATATAGATTGAGTTTGGTTTCGACCAAGGCGATCGTGGTAAGCAGCTGCGCGTTGGTTTTGCTTTTGGCGAATTGCATTTTATTGCTTACTTTGTTTTTGTTTTTAAACAGGAGGAAGGAGAGAAAGAGAGAGAGAGTGAGAGAGAGACAGAACATTTACCTTTGGAATAAGTCGTGGCATTGGCCTAGGATTTGTTTGTTTTCTAATGGCGGAGGTAAGGAGACCCGTTCAATTCACCCGAAAGCCTCTGACCTTGCCTCGCCAGAACGGCTGGTTCTATAGAGATGGGACTTAAACTGCTAGGTGTGGTCGGTTAATAGCGTTTAAGCAATTCCGTCTTTTCGCTTTTTGGACAGATATCCTACATTTCAGGATCAGCTGGTTCTATCGAAATGAGACTTTGGTTGCTAGGTGTGCAAGCCGTGCACCACCAAGCAACATTATTTGTTTTCCTCTGGCAGATATTCTGTATCTCATGAACAGCTGATCGTACCGGGATGAGATTTTGATAGTTAGGTGTGACGGGGAAGAAGCATTTACACAATTTGAACATCAGGGAGCGTTTTTTGTTTTCTATGACAGACGTCATGTAGTCAGAGCTGGGCAAAGTTAGACTTTCACTCACCGAGGCGGCCACATCCCCGTTTATTCCAAAAGAGTTGAATGATTTAAAACACTGCAGGCCCGCGAGAGCCGCGGAGCGACGGAGGCAGCGTCTAGAGGCTTCGAAGCTTTCCTTTTGTAAGCTCGTCTATTTTAAGTCTGCTTCAGTTTATCGACCCTTGGTCAACCGTGTCTTTTCAGCAGCTACTCGTGAACTTTCGTCTGACCGCACCGACTCAGAGCCACCGTCACCAAGAGCAAAATACGCCACATATTTTGGAGCAGGGACTGTTTTGTCATTCCCAAGACCGGCAACAAAAGGAGCAGGGACTTGACCGTTCCCCAAAAGACTATAAAATCAGGATATCAGGATGTTAGCATGAAACGCCGAGCATCAGACTGGTAATAATCTACCATCTCCGAGCATGTCAATGTAAGAATAATGTGGATATACAGGCTGACTAAGAAACAGTAGGAATGCGTCGAAGCGATCCGCCATTGTTGCAGCAGATTCTCTCTTACCATTTCAATATCTATTCAGATCACAACTGGTCTGATGATCTCCTGGCCGAACACGACCTCGAGGTATTACAGCCCCGTTAACCCAGTTCCATCGTACATTCCCGCCGTAAACACCGTTCCAGTAATGACCAGGTAACCATCGACGACGATTGTGATACAAGCAAATCTTTCTGCACCGCTAACACCCAAGCCTGTGATTGGAGGGTCAACTTCATTGGCAAAACGGATCCCATCGCCTTTTTAGAAAGATTAGACAAAGTGAATTCTTATCGCAACATTCCAAGATCAACTTTTGGTACACTTACTCAAACCGAATGTCAGAAACGGCATTATACTGGTACAGGAATAACCATTTTTCAATATTTTACAAGACTTTCACGATTTTTACCTACCGTCCGACTACGGTATTAACTTAGAAGCCGAGATCAGCCAGTGCTAATAGCGCAAGAACAAATCGGTTATGGAATACATTATCGATGTCCAGAACCTACTCTGAACATATGGTGGCATGACTAAAATTTATTCTGGCTTCACCGCAATTTAATTACAAGAACAACGAGCCGAGCAAACTCGAGTTAAAAGTTAGTCAACAGCCCGTAGTACAAAACCAAAAAGAATAGTAAATACAGAATTCACAAAAATTGTAAAGTTGGAGATTAGACTTAGGGATAAATATGGCTTTTCATAAAGTTATTAAACGTTTGAATATTCTAAGTAGAGCACTGGAAATTTTCGGAAAACGCTGGAAATCTACTCTTAACACTTCTAGACACTAAATAAACAACATACTTATGAGTTATGAGTTTGAAATTATAAATTAGATCCTGCCATTCGAAACGTAGAAGCGTATTTTGTCCCTCTAGTAGAATTTCTTAATACGTCTTCGTGGGGCAAACAGAATGATGGCGTTCAGTTGTTTTATTTGTCACGTACAGTCTCGTCACCACGGCGCCTATGGCGAGTTGTCTCCTATGCACGTTCTTGCGACTTCCTCTATCAATTTTACTCCTTACAAGGATAGTCGATATACTTTTAAAAAACTTTGACATTCTTTTTTAACGAAATCGATTTTTCCAAAAAACAAAAACAAATAAATCTATTGTCGTAATAGGCAGCTTTTTTCTAATTTAACTGACCTTGCATCTCTTACGCTTTTCAAGATTCATTTTTTTAAATTAAGGTTATTTTTGTGACAAACTTTTAGAGACTTAAGAAAATAAAACAATAATTTATACCTTGCTGTTGACCTGGTGGTATATATATCCCTGGTCCTGAAGGATATCCAGGTTGTGGATACCCAGGTTGTGGATATACTTGAGCTGGTTGTGGCTCATTTAGAAGAGGTGCACTACTTTGAATTCCAGGAGCAGTTGCAGATGCATAAGTAGGTGGTTTTTCACTGCTCATTTTGTTTCAGGAAACTAAAAAATGCATTTCGATTAGTTTTTTAGATTTTAAAGTGTTTCAGTATTAGTAACTCGTTTAAAATTTGCAAAACAAATATTCAAGGCATTCACAACAATGTTAAGAAATACGGTATAGAATGCGACATTATGATATTCAACAACGCATTTAATTATTTTCATATTAAATACTTTTTGCGGTATCGACTCTATGCGTAAATGATATTTTCAGTATGTAATACTATTGCATTAAAATCCCTTTTTGGGACAAAATGCGTGCTGGGAAGTTACTTACCTTAAGTAGATCGAATTTATAAATTTAACACTTTCGTAGTCACTAAGCAAACACGACATTTATTATTCACTAAGATTCGATAACACGTTACATTATAAAATGATAAAAAAAAGTCATTGGCAACAACCGTTCAATGATGCTCTCACCATTATCAACTTTTAAGAAAATACAAATAACAGGAATTTGCAATATGGGCAAGGCCACTAGTCGATTTACTGCGACGCCACACGCCTTATGTTCTAAGTGCAAATGCAAGGTCTGACATCACCTCTTGTAGCGAAGTAAGTTCGACATTCTAAAAATATTTATTTGAAATTCTAATGCTGAGAACTAATTTTTTTTTTGGTTTGCATTCGTTTTACTGGACAATAACAAATTCTAGATGAAAGCGCTTATTTTAAAATGATTAGTTTCTGAATTGATCCATCACGAGGGGCATTTTCATTATTTACTTTACAGTTTTTTGCTCAATTTTGATTTAATTTGTAAAGTTACGGAAGCTTCTTAATAATGTAGTTAGCGATATCGACCGTTTTAAATTTCCCAATAAAGATACATGTAATGTATACAGCATAAATAAAAGAGTCATGACAACTAGGTAGGCAACCCATTCTGCAGATGCGTTTAGTTGCACCGAAGACCGCATTTAGTTTCAGTTCAAAAGTTTATATTGCTAAAAAGTTCTCTAATGCTGAGAAAATAGATATGATTCTAATTTTAGGAGAATTGCAACAGGTTCATGGATAATTTATAGAGCCTGGAATTTATATACAACAAGAAATCAATAAAGAAAAGGAATCAGAAATGAAACTGAATGCCACTTAAGCAGTGTAAAATTCTAAGATATGCACTTAAAATATGCGATGAAAATACACTTAAAAGAATATTTAAAGAAAATATCAATCTTTGTTATTTTGGAAACAAAAAATATTTTTGTTGTAAAAATTATACAGCTTAGAAATTGCTATTATGCATTCACAGTTTTTTTTTTGCATGAGGGTGGCCATGCAGATTCTCTCAATTTAACAGTGTGAACATTAGTTTTTCAGTTTAAACTTATCATAAATGTACGGTTATGATATTTTCAAATGATTGCAAGTTAGATTGCACGACTAAACACCTACAAACGCAATTTTGTAAGTTTTATATAAAATGGAATTAACATCTTTAGTAATTTTAAAGGCTCCAATTTAGTCAGTTATTATCATTATTATCTCTAATAACAGAAAGAACATCAGTTTGTTATAGATCTAATCTATGTGCAAGAAGATATTCTAACTGTTTAAATATTCGTATTTCAAATAGGCAATACATTTGACCGCGAGGTTCTATTCTGTGCGGTGACAGTTATTAGTCTTGTGGTTATTCAAGCTATACCAGAAAATAACAATTAAAATGGCCAACTCTCATGCAAAAAATCTATGAACGCACACAGCACAATAATAAAAGTAGTAAGCGAGACCACGGGCAACAAACCCAATCCTCCATTACAATCATATTCTGAGAATTTCGTATTTACTTTAAAAGCAAACATTTATTTTTCATAACAGGGGGTTAAGCTGCAAGACGTCTTGCTATTTTGACAAATAAGCGCCTAAAATCTCAAATTGGTTGATTCATTGTTGTGGAGTTTTGGCATGTATTATTGAATGGCCAAAGCATTTATCCCTCCAAATTATCGTCGTTGATAATTTATTTTTAAATTTTCTACTGTTCAGTTAGTTCGGTGTCATTTTTCACGGAGTAACCATGCCGAAAAGTCATCAGTTCCGCGTAGTGTCCGTTCGGTCTAGACGTCGGTAGTGGTCCCTCCTCAGTCCTTACCCAGTACACGTGTACTGGCCCGCGATCAGGCGCATCCGGCCCTCCGGCAGTCCCCGGATGGTGCGACCTGTTGCAGCTGCTACTGGCAACCTTCGTTCCGGGGGGCGAAGGCCCAGTAGTGGCGCCGGCAAACACGCGGAGCGCTCTGTGTTTAGGGAAGCGCTGACCCCCCCCGCAGCCGGTGTCCCTTTCCACCCGCGTACGTCGTTGCCAGGGGAGAGGCGCGAGTGTATGATTCCCGTGCTCTCCAAAGTGTCCGTCCTCTGAACGCGTCCCGGGCCGCGGCGCAAGTAAGCTTACGGCCCCGAAGTCCCTCTTACCACTACCTCCGTCTACTCCTAGCGGCCGCTACCGAGCTCACCCCCTACACCACGCGAGTAGGGGTGTGGCTCTGGAAAGCATTTGTATGTCGAAAACCTCTGTCCGTTGACATCCAATAAACCGCGAGTGTGGTGCAGTCTTCTACCATGCACAAAGTGTTGTGTTCAACTTCAAGTGACCACCAGAATCACCGACATCGCCCGCGACAGCCGATGGATATCTAACCATCGCCCCTGTCGCGAGCCCATCCACGGCCTCCTTCACGCCACCATCTTGTTTCACACCAGCGCTCGGCATGGGGGCACCAAATTCCAACTGCAAATTCATTTACATAGGGGTCAATGACCTCTATACAACTCTTCGCCTTGATGCTTCAACCAGGCCATATCAATACCTCGAAGCCAAGCCAAATCATCCAACACCAACTACGGATCCGCCACAAGTAGCTTCCGGCTAACACCGACATCCCTTGAAGCCCTTTTCACCATTTTTCGAATTCCACCACAAACCACGCCCATCAGGCCACGCCTACACCTTGGGTACTTCTAATTTACAACTACCAGCAACCCAACATCTACGCCAAGCGCCGCCTAGCTCACCTCGCACCAACATCTGCGATAGTACCGGACGCCGCCACCTTTATGCTGCAATTGGCCCTCCTTGCGCCACTGTCAACTAGGCCCAAGATCTTCAACATCTAACACCACCGGCTGGTCGGGTGCCACGTCCTCTACCTCGCTACCACCAAATAATATTTTCACCACTCGGCTGAAGAATGGGACTTATAACGGCCGTCCGCCTTCGGCGGAAAATCAACCAATGACTTGACTTGACTTGCCGAAAAGTAATGTGCGCGAATGGGCTAGTGCCTTCAAGTGTTATACAACGGACGGTGAAGTGGTTTTTTGTACCGTGTACAATAAACAAGTTTCTGGATCAAGAAAATTTCTGCTAGAACAGCATACTGAATCTGCCATGCATTTGAATTATTCGAAAAAATTGAAACCTTTAACTCAAGCGTTATTCACTAATACCAGTTTCCAAGATAACTCTAAAAGAGTTTTATCAAGATCTGCCCGAGGCAGTAGTGTTTGCAAACATACCGTGGCATAAATTGGAAAACCCGAAGTGTAAACATTTCCTGGAAAAATACACCAATAGGCACATTTCTGACGAATCAACCATACGAAAAGGATACCTCCAAACAACATATGAAAAAACTCTTGATAAAATTCGAACTGATATTAAAGAGGAATCTATTTGGTTTGCGATTGATGAGACAACCGATGATGTAGACAGATCTGTAGCAAATCTCATTGTGGGTAAATTAACATCAACTGAACCAGGTGCTCCTCATCTCCTAGCATCCAAAGTGTTGGAAAAAACTAACAATTCTACCGTTGCGAGATTTATTAACGATTAATTTCATATACTTTGGTCCAATGGCATTAAAAAAGAAAGGATATTTATTATGTACTCAGATGCAACCCCGTACATGTTAAAAGGTGCACGGGTGTTACAAGTTTTTTATCCATCGATGGTGCATTGTACCTGCTTAGTTCATGCTTTACATAGAGTAGCAGAACAAATACGAATTCATTCGCCAGAAGTGGATGAAATAATTAGTCAAGTAAAAAAAGTACAGAATATTACTAAAACACATGCCAGTGCCACCGCAGCAAATATTAACCAGATGGGGTATATGGTTAAACGCTGCATTTTTTCACGTTGACAATTTTTTAACAATTAAAGAAATCATCGATTCGTTTGATAGCAACACCTCGGCATGCATTAAATCAACTCAACAAGCAATGGCTGCAAAAGGTGTTGCAGCGAAATTAAATTACATAAAAGCACATTTTGCTAAATTACCCGAAGTAGGGTAAAATCACCAATACTCTGCCACATAAACAGTATTTGAAGTTCATACTTCTTTAAATTTAAAACGAAATAATATTTATCAATAAAACTTTCTGTATAGTTATGCATATTTAAATAGTTTACATACTCAATCGTCAAAAGTCGTAAAATGTTTAGTTTTATATTAGAAAAAAAATAATTAATCAAAACCGGCATTTTCTCCCCATAAGCTGCTGCTCTTTACTATAAATCCGCCGTCAAGGTCCTAGTAGCCGTCCTTTAAAGAAACAAAGCTATGAACATCGTATAAACGTGAGGAATAATTATTTCTTAAATGATTAGGTACGTACGAGTTCTTGGAAGCTTCATTCAGATCACATGTTTGGCAAATTAAATCTGTTTTAGCGATATCTTCGTTACTCGCCATAAGCATAAAATAATTTAACAATTTTATGCCTTTCTTGCATTTGCTCATAAACGATTTATTGAAACGAAAAGAATTTATTACAAAAAATACATGCAAATACAAAATAAGTAAATAATTAATAAACAAATGAATTTAATTCCTACTTTCAACATGATACTCTTTAACAGTTAATTTTTCACTTAAGTTGGTTGTTTGGACATGTTGACTTCCTAAAATTAGATTTTTTTTGAAGAGAATAATAACCATCAAATAAATAATGGAAAGATTAATAAATATGGGTACTAATCAACAAAATTAAATTAAAAAGTCGAACAACAATAATATAAAATCTCAGTATTGTGGAATACCTACTGCACGACAGTGGAAGGCGGCGAGCGGGTGACTAGACGAATCTGTAAATACCGGTACTCTGCCTACCTTATTTTCGACATTTGTTTAATTAAACTCCAGGATTTTTTGTATTAAATATTAAGAAGGGCCATTGCTTTAATTTACCAAACAAAAATTTTTACGAAGATGTTCACAAAAATGCGCAAATCTTACCTAAAACGCAACCGTTTCTCGTTAATAAAAACGCATTCAATGACACTCGTAGTAAACATAATCACGTACTGGCAGTAAATAAATGCTAATAATTAACATATAACTTTTATTTGCCGGAATGAACGTAACATAATACTTAGAACAAAGGATGGTAGATAACACAGAGCTAAAAATCTCCGTTATTTATGGTGCGATAATTTATTTATAAAACAATAATTGATTCGTCGGTGGACTGCTGGACCCGGACGTAATTAGGTGCGTTTACCCTAATTAAAAAGCTAGAATCCAGTGCTGTTTCGTTGACTGAAAATTTTACAATCCTGGAAGATTTTTGTAAAATGCTTTATTCCGCACCCGGTCCTCTAGCAGCATTGGTAGCAGAGAAAATAAAATCTGTGTTACAAAAGAACCCTGGATATTTGTTACTGAAACAAATTAGCCACGCTTTAGATGGCAGTTCAAAAGATACACCAGCGGAAATAAAACCAGAATTAGTTTCCAAGTTTAAGTTTGCGCCTGTAACTTTTTGCGATGTAGAGCGTAGTTTTTCTTTATCTAAAAATATTTTAACAGACAAACGATATAGACTCTTGACAAGCAATATCGAGAAAATTCTAATAATTTATTGCAACAATAGACTGTAATATCATGTAGTTATGTAGTTGCTGTTCATGTTTTGTTCTAAATGTAAATATAGTTTTTGTAATTCTGTAAGTGATTTCCTGAATTAACTATTTTGTTAGAACATCTTTTGGTTTTTCTCAACCTTCGCAATTGCAGATTAATGAACCCAGCCCAGCGTCAAGGGGAACAAAAGCGGAATTATATAATCTGGTGACATTGAAAGCATTTCCAGCAAGATTAAAGGAACCACTTGGATCACTAATACGAGCCCAACGACCACATATTGTAGAACAAGCCATCACCTATATCATAGCTAAAGAAAACGTAAATTATGCTAAATATTCGCTATTCCATAACTTTATAAGTCCAGCTGCAAAATTACCATTGATGATAAAATCAGCCCCACCGATTCTCATCGTTTTCCACACTCAGATCACATTCACACGTCTACATCAAAACCTGTCGTAACTTGGAACCCCCAAGCCGAAGCATTCCAGCCGAGATTTCAATCACCGCATAATTCAAATAGAACCTTTTTTCTCAATAAAAATATAAAACTCGGGTGTACCACAACCAAAACCAACTCTCATGGATACGTAAAGTGGAAACACCAAAAAGTTCCAACAATCGAGAAAACAATTTACCTTAGAAGAAGTTTTCCGTCATGAAGTAGATAACAACACTTTTGAAAATCCATGAAACAGAGGTACCCAACGAACACGAGAATTGTTTAAAAGAAGAATCATGAAAATTAATCTTTAGATGAAGCAGAGGATTGTCTCACCGTGCAGTACAATCAACCAGACATCTAATGCACGTCAATCTCAAACCAGATCAAGATTTACCCTACATCATCATACCAGAACTCAATGCCAAAATCATTATTGACACAAGATCAACGCCGACTATTTTCAACCCACATCTCATATGCCAGTACTAACAACAGTACGTTTACGATTAATCATTTTCAATTTAGGCAGCCTACAACATCTCGTACCCCAGCAAAGTCGCTGAAATACCACTTCCTCCAACTCTTGAAAGTAAAGAAGTTCACAAAGTTTATATATTCCAGTTCAATAAAAATTATGATGGTTTTATAGGATTAGACCTGTTAAAACAGATAACATTAGACTTTGAACAACACCTACTGAAAACGCTAACAGTGAACATACCCACATTTAATTTTAAAAAATAGAAAGGCAGATCAAATAAAAAATCAAATCAAATAAAAGCCAGTTATTTACTCTACAACTTGACCCAAAAACAGAAACCATTGTAAAACTGTAGGCAGATTCACAAGCACAAAGTATTATTCATTAGTTTATTAAAAGAACCAGTAAAATGATTTGTTATAAATAAATGTGACAAACAATAAACCAATACAGCACACTACAACTCGTGTGACTCATGATAGTAATAATGACACAGTAAACAAAAAAAGGGAAATTAGTTTATGCATGAATAACAACTTAAACATGTAGAATTGTTCCTTCTACAATAACAAAAACTACCAGTAGAAACAACACTCGAAGAAGGGTTTGTAGAGCACGAAATATTTGAGTCCAACCTGAAGATGTCTAAATCCTACGTGAGAATTCAAGACGGTTGCACCTACACTACAGTTATTAACAAGCAAAACCAAAAATAAACTTTGAAATTAGAAAAATTAAAAGTTTATATTATTATGAACAACATCAACAAATAACAAGTTGGAATAGCGAAACCTAGCAAAACTACGTCTAGATCACCTTAACGACGAAGCGAGAACCTTAGTGGATAACATATGTGAAGAATATAAAGATATGTTCCACATAGAAGACACACCGCTAACCTTTACGAATGATATTAAACAACAAATAAGAACGACAGACGATCAACCAGTATTTACTAAAAGCTATAGGTTGTGATGTGAAAAAACACATTAACCGTATGTTAGCAGATAACATCATCCAACCATTCAGCTCACCACGGTCATCACCCATTTAGGTTGTATCAAAAAAGCAAAATACTTCGAGCAAAATAAATTGGAGACTGGTTATAGATTACCGGAGACTTAACAAGAAGAGGGTTGATGATAAGTTTCCAATTCCAAATATAACAGATATCTTGGAAAATCCAGGACGATACAAGTACCTCACTACCTTAGACTTAGCCAGCGGTTTTCCCCAAATCGAAATGTACAAGACTGACATTGAGAAAACAGCATTTTCAACAGACGAATGACATTTTGAATTTAAGAGAATACCGTTCGGATTAGAAATGCGCCGTCAACATTTCAGAGACTCATGAACAACATCCTACGAGGTCTCAATGGCGAAATATGTTCCGTATACTGAAACAACATCATAATTTGCTCTACCTCTCTACAAGAGCATATTCAAAACCTTAGAAATGTTTTCCAAAGACTCAAAGAAAGAAGCTTGAAAATACAATTAGATAAAAGCGAGTTTTTACGAAAGAGAGTTGCCTATTTGAGATATGTTTGCAATTCTAAAAATTAAGAGTTACTTAGGACTGCTAGGGTACTATCGTAAATTTATTAAAGACTTTGCCAAACTAACCAAGTCGATGACAGCCTACCTAAAGAAAAACGCCAAAGTAATACATTTATCAATGATTTGGAAACTCAGTTCTGATCAACGATCCAATATTATGTTATCCGGATTTAGACAAACCCCTCTTCTTAACAACAGATGCTTCAAATATAGCATTGGAAGCAGTTCTCTCACAACGCAGCGCACAAGGAGAAAAATATGCACACTGACACCCAACAAAACAGAAATTAAGTACACAACAATCGAAAAGGAACAACTTGCCATTGTTTGGGCAACAAAGTACTTCAGGCCTTACCTTTATGAAAATAAATTTACTATTCACACCGACCATAGGCCCTTGCAATGCTTAACACTCTCTACGCGAGAGAACTTCCAACTTAGCTCGTTGGAAACTAAAACTGGAAGAATTCGACTATGATGTCAAATACAAGAAAAGCACAGACAGTCTATCAGAAAAATTATTGGAAACAGCTTGCAACGTCATTACTACAACATTTAATAAAATAAAGCTCTATAGATGTCAGAAAAGAGTGCGACACACGCTTGATATAGAAGAACCAAAAAATCTTTTACCATGAGGAAAAATACTACTAATACTATAAAACAGAAAGGAAAATATTTTTTTGTTATAAAAGATATTCAAAAAGTGTGTAACATTTGCTTTGACATGCCTTGTATGTTTTGCTGTAAATAATTCGAAGTAGGTGTTTTTTCTGGAAAAGAAACGAACTTTCTTTTGGGTTTTGACTTTTAAAGAAAAAATAATCTTTATTCTGATTGGGAATAGTATCCCGTGCGAAATAAATAGTTTCTTCGCCCTTTTCTGGTAAATTCGTAGCTGGAAAATAGGACCTGTTCGTTACAGGTATGAAAAATGTTTAAACCTCTTCATTACCAAGGCTTATAATTATAATGTTCGTTACAGGTCCTTCTCTTTATTTTTCTTCCTTTGCCCCTTTGTCTTCGCTTTTCGATCCTTCCTGTTTTTAGATAAAAGAAACAATAATTGCTTTGATGGTAATCCACAAAATGCAGTGATATCTGGACGTTCCAGATGCAACATGTTTTGGAAGGCGTTTTTACCAAGAGGGGGTAAAACGTATCCTTTTTTTCATTAAGTGTCTGCTAGCGGTGCACGAAAAGGCAAGATGATTTTGTTATAGAGAAGATTTATTTGGGTATTTTTTTTCGTTCAGCTTTCGTTTATAATATGATTGGAGAGATATGCTGAAGGGTGAACTAACATAATCACAGTTTTCTTATTTTTAATTTGATAATTATTTCTAGTTGTAGTGATTATTATTAATTAGAATCTAAATTTTAATCATTTTTGCATGGGTAATTCAAATTAACTCTATGTCGTTGTTGGTAATCGCCTATTTTAAAAAGTGAAATTTTAATATAACAGCTAATTGTTTGTTAATTGATAGATCCCGCATATACTAAGAATATTTCTGATTTACAATTATTCTCATGCGCATCTTTTATACTCTAAGAGTTCTTACGTGTGTATTGTTGCTTTAATGAACACTTATACTTACGTTCCATTGTTACCGAACTTTGCGCCACTCTATCAAAAATTCCAAAAAAAGAAAATAACAATTTAAGGTCTTATCCTACTTTCGGTGAGATTACCACCATACGGTATTGGTGTTTATACAACTTCAATGTTATTCTGTAACTACTGATTTGTTTATTTATTATTAAATTCTCTGATTTAAACTGCTTGTTTTGTTTTGTTTCGGTGGATCACGACGGTATCAAAATATCATAATTAGGTTCTCTAGCTTCTCCTATAGTAGGTACCCTTCTAGAATCATAAGGAAAAAGCTAAGATGGCTCCCATAAAAAAAGCAACAATTTCTTTTAAGTAACAATCGAACCCACCTCAAGCTCTTCGGTGAAAAGCAGCCGTCCGCCGTGTGAACTTCAGCTTGGGTTACAAAGGACATCTTCATTAAATTAAACGTCACAAGTACCACAGTACATTGTATCGCTAGCAACTACAACAAAAACTTAACTTTTATAAGCCTTTATTAGGCGATCATAGCCACATTGTAATAAAACAAACATTAATATTAAATCCTACGAAGTATAAACAAAATTACAATAACTTCTAAGTGTTGGAGTATAAAACGTATGCCAATAAGTAATTATTATTAAATGCGTAAATTCTAGTACTTTTGTGTTTACACATGTTACCACTTAGAAAATACAGACTTTAATGCGCAATAGACTTCTTCTAGTGGTACCATGAAATAAGGCTACTTTGAACAGCACAGATTCACATCTAAAACTTATTTTGCAAAAGCGCCATCTTTGTATATCGAATTCAAATAAACTGGTATACGACTTGGTTGATTTTAACTAGAGATAAAAAAATAGTAAATTAAAGAGGTTTTTCCCAAACTTTTCCTGTAGAGGCGTTGGCACAAAAACAACGTACATAAGTTTCTAACTAGTTCGGAGTGTATCTACCAAGGAATAGTTGTTGATACAATATAGAGATACACAAGTGTAATTATTTCAATTTCAGCAAGGGCCATGGTAGTAGTGATGCGGTCACTGATTATAATAACCTGCCATATCCTGATAAACACCTAAAAAAGCACCGCACTCAGGACAGTAATGGTTCTTATTTTTACAAGAATCTACACAGTATGGAATAATCATACATGGGATGCATCTGAAAATAAGATTAATTAACTAAACAAACAAGTTCTTATCAAACTGGAACTAGAATAAAACTTACAAGAACACGCAAAACATAAATGCAAATAAATGGGCTCTCATTCCAGCTTCCACTTGTAGCTTAGTTGTTATCTCTTTGTGGCAATGAGGACATGTCATTGGTTGTGGAGCTGGTCCAAACTGGGAAACTGGTAGACCTGTTGTGACCACTACTGTTGTACCTAAAGCTGTAAGAAAAAAATTAGTTTAATTTAATTAGTTGTTTGGGCTGTTATCCATTAATAATTCTAAATTGGAATTTATTATATTCTTTAGCAGGTGTCATTAACGAATTCAAATTAAGACCCCCTCTGAATAATCATATCAATTAGATAACCTGTGATATCCTTGTATATCCGTAAACGCTTCACAGTGAGAATGGACCTACTAATGCAGGCGTTCAATGTACCAGATCTATGGACCAGGCCAGGAAGCACCCAAGTTTCATTCCAACTGGAAGGCTATTCAATGGCCTGAGGTTAGACAACTTCGTACCAATATGGTCCAGCAAATCATCAATTTGAAACGCCCGTCGAGTTCTTGATAGGTGCGAGTGCGCCTCAAAGTATGAAACAATGCGATACATTTGCCGAATAGGGATGTATTTCATCTCATCCGGTCCGGCATTAGGATATTTGAAACCTATCGCAGAATGTAAACAATAGTGCGTTATCTGTTTAATGTCAGTTTCATTTGTCATATTCGTCATATGCAGCACCTGGTTACCGCGATGCCTATGACAAGTTCATACACCGGCCCTACTTTAGAAAATTCTACAAACAGTACACCCACGATTTACAAACTTGTAACGTTGCAAAGCGTACATACAAATTTATAGATATGAGATTTCATATTCTGATAATTACACAGCCCAGAAGAGCACAAAGGCCCACCTCTGAAGATCATAGTTTTGAGACATTCACTAAAACGTGTTTGGCTTTCTTCACGTACAAACGTGAGATATGACACTTTAAGAATGGTTTTGTATCACTTATTTTCAACGTTAGGGTTTTCATGTTTAGCATATGCTATATATAATAGACTTCCGTGCAAATAATCCAGCAATAAATGTTACCCTAAACTTAGCTTTGTTTATTTTTCGCATTGGCAGAGCTGAGGGTTCTTCGTCGCTCCAGCAGGCAGTTCACATTAACGAATAATGCTAACAAACGACTGCAGCATCGTCGTTGTTGGTAGAGCGAGCTATCGCTTTTCACAAGTGTCCCCCTACAATCTAGTAGGATTGCATCGCCCAGGGATGACCGCCCTGCTCGCAATAATTCTCGGCGACTTCTCAATTCCCCTGTACCTCCGTCGAGCACCTAGCCCGATTCCGTTGATAGAACCGACCCGCTTGCACTCGTTTTGGTTTTTATTGGCTGCTAGTGTATATAGATTGAGTTTGGTACCGACCAAGGTGATCGTGGTGAGCAGCTACGCGTTGGTTTTGCTTTTTGCGAATTGCGTTTTATTGCTTATTTTGTTTTTGTTTTAAAAAGGGAGAGGGAGGGATAAAGAGAGAGCATATACCTTTGGAATAAGTCGTGGCACTGGCTTCGGATTTGTTTGTTTTCTAATGGCAGAGGTAAGGAGACTCGTTCAATTCACCCGGAAGCCTCTGACCTTGCCTCGCCAGAACGGCTGGTTCTATAGAGATGGGACTTAAACTGCTAGGTGTGGTCGGTTAATGGCGTTTAAACAATTCCGTCTTTTCGCTTTTTGGACAGATATCCTACATCTCAGGATCAGCTGGTTCTATCAAAATAAGACTTTGGTTGCTAGGTGTAGTGGGGGAATAGCCATTCAGCAAGCCGTGCTCCACCAAGCAACATTATTTGTTTTTTTCTGGCAGATGTCCTGCATCTCATGAACAGCTAGTCGTACCGAGATGAGATTTTCATACTTAGGTGTGATGGGGGAGAAGCTTTCTTTTTGTAAGTTCGCCAATTTTAAGTCTGTTTCATTGCCCATTGACTCCTGGACAACCTGCCTTCTAAGCAGCTACTCGTGAACCTACGTCTGACCGCACCGACTCAGAACCACCGTCACCAAAAGCAAAATACGCCACATATTCGGAGCAGAAACTATTTTGTCATCCCCGAGACCGGCAACAAAAGGAGCAGGGACTTGATCATACCCTAAAAGGTTATAAAACCAGGATATCAGGATGTTAGCATGAAACGCCGAACATGAGACTGGTAACAATCTACCATCGCCAGGCCTCAGAGCAAGTCAATGCAAGAATAATCTGGATGTACAGGCTAAGTAAGAGAGAGTAGGGTTGCGTTGAAGAAGTACGCCAGTGTTACAGCAGATCCCGTCTAACCACAAGAGTACCTATGCAGACCATAATTGGTCTGCCGATCGCCTGGCCGAACACGACCTCGAAGTATTACAGCCCCGTTAACCCAGTTACATCGTACATTCCCGCTGCTGTGCCTATCCCCTTAATGAAGAAACTGTCCACTATACCCACTCCGCCGTAAACACCGTTCCGGTAATGACAGGTAACCACCGACGACGATTGTACCACAACCGAATTCTTTTACACCGCTAACATCCAAGCCTGTGATTGGAGGGTCAACTTCATTGGAAAGACGGATCTCATCGTCTTTTTAGAAAGATTAGACAAAGTGGATTCTTGTCGCAATATTCCAAGACCGACTTTTGATACACTTACCCGAACTAACATCAGAAACGGCATTATACTGGTACAGGAATAACCATTTTCCGATATTTTCCAGGACTTTAACGATTTTTACCTACCGTCCGACTACGGTATTAACTTAGAAGCCGAGATCAGCCAGTGTATCCAGCGCAAGAACAAGTTGGTTACGGAATACATTGTTGACATCCAGACCTTACTCTGAAGACATGGTGGCATGACTAAGAATTATTCTGGCTTCACTGCAATTTAATTACAAGAACGGCGAGCCGAGCAAACTCGAGTTAAAAGTAGGCCAGCCGCCCGCAGTACGAAACCAAAAAGAATAGTAAATATAGAATTCACAAAAATTATAAAGTTGGAGATCAAATTTAGGGATAGATATGGCTTTTCATAAAATTATTAAACGTTTGAATATTCTAAGTAGAACACTGGAAATTCTGGGAAAACGCTAGAAATCTACTCTTAACACTTCTAGACACTAAAACTTATGAGTTATGAGTTTGAAATTAAAAATTAGGTTGTGCTCAAAATGTAGAAGTGTAATTTGTGCCTCTAGTAGAATTTCTTAAAACGTCTTCGTGAGGCAAACAAAATGATAGTGTTCAGTTGTTTTATTTGTCACGTACAGTCTCGTCACCACGGCGCCTATGGCGAGTTGTCTCATTTGCACGTTCTTGCGACTTCCTCTATCAATCTTACTCCTTACAAGGATAGTCTATGTAATTTAAGAAAATTTTGACATTCTTTATTAACTAAATAGATTTTTCCAAAAAACAAAAACAAATAAATCTATTGTCGTAGGCAGCTTTTTTCTAATTTAACTGACCTTGCATCTCTTACGGTTTTCAAGATTCATTTTTTTTAATTAAGGTTATTTTTGTGACAAACTTTTAGACTTACGAAAATAAAACAATAATTTATACCTTGCTGTTGACCTGGTGGTATATATATCCCTGGTCCTGAAGGATATCCAGGTTGTGGATACCCAGGTTGTGGATATACTTGAGCTGGTTGTGGCTCATTTAGAAGAGGTGCACTACTTTGAATTCCAGGACCAGTTGCAGATGCATAAGTAGGTGGTTTTTCACTGCTCATTTTGTTTCAGCAAACTGAAAAATGCATTTCGATTAGTTTTTCTTAGATTTTAAAGTGTTTTAGTATCAGCAACACGTTTAAAATTTGCAAAACAAATATTCAAGGCATTCACAACAATGTTCAGAAATACGGTATAGAATGTGACATTATGATATTCAACAACGCATTTAATTATTTTCATATTAAATACTTTTTACGGTATCGACTGTATGCGTAAATAATATTTTCAGTATGTAATACTATTGTATTAAAATCCCTTTTTGGAACAAAATGCGTGCTGGGAAGTTACTTACCTTAAGTAGATCGATTTTATAAATTTAACACTTTCGTAGTCACTAAGCAAACACGACATTTATTATGCACTAAAATTCGATAACACATTACATAATAAAATGATAAAAAAAAAGTCATTGGCAACAACCGTTTAGTGATGCTCTCACTATCATCAACATTTACGGAAATATAAATAACAGGAATTTGCAATATGGGCAAGGCCGCCAGTCGTTTTACTGCGATGCACACAACGCCTTGTTTCGGATACAAATTTAAGGTCTGACATCACCTCTTATAGGGAATTAAGTTCGACATTCTAAAAATATTTATTTGAAATTCTAATGCTGAGAACTTTAATTTTTTTGATTTGCATTCGTTTTACTGAACAATAACATAAATTCTAGATGGAAGCGCTTCTGCTTTTAAAATGATTAGTTTCTGAATTGATCCATCACGAGTGGCATTTTCATTATTTACTTTACAGTTTTCTGCTCAAGTTTGATTTAATTTGTAAAGTTACGGAAGCTTCTTAATAATGTAGTTAGCGATATCGACCGTTTTAAATTTCCCAATAAAGATACATGTAATGTATACAGCATAAATAAAAGAGTCAAGACAACTAGCTAGGCAACCCATTCTGCAGATGCGGTGAGTTGCACCGAAGACCGCATTTAGTTTCAGTTTAAAAGTGTTGTAATGCTAAAAAGTTTTCTAATGCTGAGAAAATAGATATGATTCTCGTTTTAGGAAAACTGCAACAGGTTCATGGATAATTTATAGAACCTAGACTTTATATGAAACAAGAAATCAATGAAGAAAAGGAATCCAAAATGAAACTGAATGCCACTTCAGCACTGAAAAATTCTACAATATGCACTTAAAATATGCGATGGAAATACACTTAAAAGAATATTTAAAGAAAATGTCAACCTTTGTTATTTTAGTAACAAAAAAATATTTTTATTGTAAAAATTATACAACTTAGAAATTAAGTTGCTATTGTGCATTCACAGTTTTTCTTTACATGAGGGTTGCCCATGGAGATTCACCCACTTTAACAGTGTGAACATTAGTTTTTCAGTTTAAACTTGTCTTGCATGTACAGTTAGGATATTTTCAAATAATTGTAGGTTAGATTGCATGACAGAACACCTAAAAGCGCAATGTTGTCAGTTTTATATAAAATGGAATTAACATCTTTAGTAATTTTTTTATGTCATCAGTTTAGTCAGTTATTATTGTTCATATCTCTAATTAGAGAAAGAACAAATTGTTATAGATATAATCTATGTGCAAGAAGATATCCTAATTGTTTAAATATTCTTACTTCGAATAAGCAATACATTTAGTCACGAGGTTCTATTGTGTGCAGTGACAGTGATTAGACTTATGGTTATTCAAGCTCTACAACAAGATAACAATTAAAATGGGCAACCCTCATGCAAAAAGTCTGTGAATGCACACAGCACAATAATAAAACTATAAGTTCGTGTAGGAAGCATGGCCACGGGTAACGTCAATAAATCCTGTGCTCTTACACAAATTACCTAAAACATTTATTACAATAATAAAGTTACAAATAAAGAAGAAAGAAATTTATGGAAACTGCAACAATCATCGTGATTGCACTGTAAGTTTCAAGTCAATTATATTTTACTCTGCTTTTCCTTTTTCATTTTGTTTTTATTTTATATTTATACACTTTTTCCAAGCGGTAGCTGAAGGTCAACAGGTACCATTTATAAACCACTACCTTGTATCATCCATAAGAGAGAAACTTACTACAATTGCTGTAACCGTTACCAGTGGCAGAGAAATTAATTCTTGGCAAGAATTAAAAAAATCTGCTACAGAGAGGTTTTGTAGATCAAAGAGATGAGAATTCCCTAATAAGAGATCTGATACTTCTAAAACAAAGCAGCGAAACGCCTCATCAATTGTATAATAAATGCATAAAGATTAGAGGGCTGTTTTCGCAATTGCAGATTAATGAATCCACCCCAGCAGCAAGGGCAGCAAAAGCGAAATTATATTATCAGTTGACATTGAAAGCATTTCTAGCAGGATTAAAGGAACCACTTGGATCTCTAATTCAAGCCCAACGACCACATGCCGTAGAACAAGCCATCACGTATGTCATAGCTGAAGAAAACGTACATTGACTTTAGAGTCCAGCTGCAAAAATTACCATTGAAGACAAAATCAAGCCCTACCGATTCCGATCGTTTTCCACGCACATAGTAAAAATATAAAACCCAGGTGTTCCACAACAAAAACCAACGCCCATGGATATGTCAAGTGGAAACACCAAAAAGTTCCAATAACCAAGAAGATATTTTACCTTAGAAGAACTTTTCTGTCATGAAGTAGATAACAAAACTTTTGAAAATCTATGAAACAGGGGTACCCTACGAACACCAAAACTGTTTAAAAGAAGAATCATGAAGATCCATCTTTAGATGAAACAGAGGATTTTCTCACCGTGTAGCCCATTCAGCCAGATATCTATCTAATGCACGTCAATCTCAAACCAGATCAAGATTTACCCTACATACTCATACGCGATTAAAAAATTTGCCTACATTCGAAGGATCCCATATAATTCAAAGGCTTACTCCATTTTCTTCATGCACTGAAAAACATAAAAACGAATAAGACAAGAGAAGTTCATAACAAGCCCGAACAGCTTAACTAGCCCGACAGGGACAAAAACTGCAATTCAACAGGCCCGAACAGCCGGAGAGAGCCGGTTGATCTGACACAGGCCGCATAAAGACCGAACTCCCCCGTGCAGGTCTCTACTGACAGCAGTTTCGGGAGATATTTCGGGATTTGTAGAGGGTTCTACGTTGAATCCCAAGAGACTGTATTGCCCTTCTCACAGTATGGCGACAGCAATTTAGTGCTAGAGATGTCGTGAAAGAAGCATCTCTGGCATTTCCAACAATGCGTTGCCGATCTTCTGGATTTAATATATAAGGACGGCCAGTTCTTCGCAATGTTGCCAGCAGTCGGCAGTTCTCATTTCCTATTTGTTCGTGATGAATTCATCTCTTTACCGTCCATTTCTAGTGGTGAAGAAAAATGGAAAATCTAAGATATATGAAAATAATGAGAAGAACAATATTAAAAGCAGTATCAATATACAAGTGTCTCGCTTGTACGAAACTACTTTTTTGTGGGGTGTTTTGTGTCAGACACAAATTGCCACGGGCAAATCCAGAGAAAGAGGCCTTATCCCGGTGCAGACTAAAATGTCGTGCTCGCAGCAGCTTCATCGTCGGAGAAGGGAGGGTTCACAAGGTAATCTACCATATTACTTGAAAATGTCACAATCAATATGAGCGGCAGGAACCAAGCCAAGATCATCGCATTCGCTGGTGTGGTTTCGCACCAGAAAACACTCGCTTTGATAGCAGTGGACACTTTATACTCGAGGTCTCTCCAAACTTACCAAGAGCATCTATACTAACTTAGTCTTAATACTTTTACTTAAACAAATTCACAACAGTGTACTTAACTAGATTACACTGAAAACTTACACAAAATGATCGAAGTCATCAGTAATTTCGAGTGGTAGCATTGAATCTAAAATTTTGCTAAAAGTGAAAGAAAATGCTTCGTAAAAATTTAAAATAACATTACAAAATCAAAAAATTCTGATAAATTTACTATTTTTTTAATATCTTAAAAACGATGTGTAATAATGAAATGAGGTTTTTCACTGTTTACCAGTGCTGTTTACTAAGAGCGTATATTGTTTTACAACTGTTATTGTGGCCATCCTTAACAAAGACAGAGGCTAAACAAATGCTGCAGAAATTTAATTTTCTTTATCTTCATTAGAAAAACATAAGTGTCAACTTTGTTATTTAATAACAATGCGTAGATCTTAAATTATTATCAGTTTATTTGTATACCCACAGTATCAAATTCCTAAGAAGAACCTGATGGCGCCCTTTGAAATAAATTGTATTTGTTGTTTCTGTTCGAATGTAGTAAGATTGTAACCCAGACATCCTTTTGATTATTCATGATATCCAATTTTAATTAAAGCTGTCGACTACCTGGACCAGAAGAGCTGAATGTTTTGTTCTTATTATTATATTAATGTTTTAAACATTTACAAATTCAAAATTTTTATAACTTCGTGGATTTTTGATATTAAATTTCTAATTGTTATAAAGGTGATCCGAAAGAAAACTTTTAAAATGAGAGCAATTCTCAAGAATTGAAAAATAAAGATTTTTTTGTTATAAAGGGTATTCAAAAAGTGTCATTATACATAGTATTGGTATTTTATAATAACTACAACAAAAACTAAAATTTGTAGCCCTTTATTATGCGACATAGTCACATTATAATAAAACAAAATTAATATTAAATCCTACATAGTAGATATAAACAAAATTACAACAACTTTTAAGTGTTCGAGTATAAAACGGCCATACGTTTAAGTAATTATTATTAAAAATGTAAATTCTAGTAATTTTTGTGTTTACACATGTTATCACTTAGAAAACACAGCCTCAATCGGCAATAGACTTCCCTTTGTAAACACAAACATTCCCTAATTATGAGTTATGATAATGTGTAATGTGGTAGAAGACTTACTGTACTTCTAGCAGCACCATGAAATAAGGCTACTTTCAACAGCATAAATTCACATCTAAAACATATTTTGCAAAAGCGCCATCTTTGTATATCGAATTAAAATAAAATATACAGGTATACATATTGTTGAAACCTATTACTGATTAACTACACATATCAGAATGCACTTTATTGATTTTACCTAGAGATAAAAAAAAATAGTAAATTGAAGATTGTTCCCAAACTGTTTTTTGTAAAAGCTTTGACGCAAAAGCAACGTACATAAGCTTCTAAATAGTTCACATTGTATCTACCAAAGAATAGTTGTTGACACAATATAGAGATACACAAGTGTAACTTTTTCAATTTCAACAATGGCCATGGTGGTGGTGATGTGGTCCATAATAACCTCCAGCATTCATTGCTGGCATATCCTGATAAACTCCTAAAAAGGCACCGCACTCAGGACAGTAGTGATTCTTATTTTTACAAGAATCTACACAGTATGGTATAGCGATACATGGGATGCATCTGAAAGTAACATTCGTTAACTAAACAAACAAGTTTTTATCAAACTGGAACTAGAATAAAACTTACAAGAGCATGCAAAACATAAATGCAAATAAATGGGTTTTCATTCCAGCTTCCACTTGTAGCCTCGTTGTTATCTCTTTGTGGCAATGAGGACATGTCATTGCTTGTGGAGCTGGTCCAAACTGGGAAACTGGTGGACCTGTTGTGACCACTACTGTTGTACCTAAAGCTATAAGGAAAAATTAGTTTAATTAATTTAGTTATTTGGCCTTTTAGAAAATCTTATTTAAACTTTACACCCGGATTTTAGCCGCAAACTGTTCAAAAGTCATCGCTAATATCAGTTACCAATTCTTAAGAAAATGGATTTTGACATTCTATTTGTAACGTTCTATTGTACTTATCAAGTAAAACAAATAATTTCTAATGTGGAGTCTCTTGCTTTGATATATCCATTAATAATTCTAAAATGACAATTATTATATTCTTTACAGGTTTCATTAAGGAATTCAAATTGAGAACCCCATGAATAATCATATAAAGTTATATCGATATAAGTCAGATCACTTGGCGTATTCTTGCTGCGAACTCGTTTCTAGATTATTCTCAACTGTCTTTAGAAACTATTGGAACAATAATTTTGTCTGGTCACATCATTCTACCATTTTGCTGACTGTAGGATTTTAGATCCATTTAGAGCCTTTCGGACAATAAGACAACCTGTGATATCCTTCTATTTCCGTAAACGTTCCATAGTGAGAATGTGCCTACTAATACGGGTATTTAATGCACCAAATCTGTAGACCAGGCCCATTCCATCTGGAATGCTGTTCAATAGCCTGGGGTTAGACACTCGCTGACAACTACTGCGTACCAATATGGACCAGCAAATCATCAATTTCAAACGCCTATTGAGCTGTTGATAGGTACGAGTACGCCTCAAGATGTGAAACAATGTAATGCATTTGCGGTATACGGATATGTTTCATCGCATCAGGTCCGGCATTAGGGTATTTGAAGCCTATGGCAAAATTTAAACAGGATAGTGCATGGTGCATTTAATGTCAGTTTCAGTTGTCATATTCGTCATGTGCAGACCCTACTTTCGATAATCTTACAAACAGTACACCCAAGATTTACAAACTTGTAACGTTGCAGCGTGTACATACAGATTTACAGATATGAGATTTCATAGTCTGCGAATTATGCAGCCAAGTAAAACAAAAGGCCCACCCCTGAAGATCCTAGTTTCGAAATATTCAGTGAAACGTGTTTGGCTTTCTTCAGGTTTGTGTAAAGTAGGATAAATAATGGTTCTGTATTACTAATTTTCAAAGTTAGGGTTTTCGTGTTTAGCGTATACTACATACAATAGACTTCCGTGCAATAAAAGTTACCCTAAACTCAGCTTTGTTTATTTTTCGAGTTAAGACCTTTTTGCTTTCCAGAGCTGAGAATTCTTCGTCGCTCGAGCAGACAGTTCACATTAGCGAATAATGCTAACAAACGACCGAAAACGAGGATCACTTATCTAGCATCGGTCGCTCTTGGAAGAGCGATCTGTAGCTGTTGGCAAGTGCCGCTCCAGTCTAGCAGGATTGTATCGTTCAGGGATGACCGCCCGCTTGTACTAGTCTTGGCTTGTATTGGGTGCTAGTGTATATAAATTGAGTTTGGGTTCAACAAATCCGATCGTGGCGAGCGTCGGCGCGTTGGTTTTGCTTTTCGCGAATTGCATTTTATTGTTTATTTTGTTTTTGTTTCTAAAAAGGAGGGTAGAGAAAAAGAGAGACAGGAAGAGAGAGAGTGCGCGCATTTATCTTTGCAATGAGTCGTGGCATTGGCTTCGGATTTGTTCTTTTTCTAATGGCGGACGTAGGGAGACCCGTTCAATTCACCCGGAAGCCTCTGACCTCGCCTCGCCAGAACGGCTAGTTCTATACAGATGGGACTTAAACCACTAACTGTGATGGGGAAATGGCGTTTAAACAATTCTGGTACCATCAACTGTCTTTTCGCCTTTTTTCGACAGATTTCCTGCATCTCAGGGTCAGCTGGTCCAATCGAAATGAGACTTCGGTTACTAGGTGTAGTGGGAGAATAGACATTAAGCAAGCCGTGCACCACCAAGCGACATTATTTGTTTTTTTCTGGTAGATGTCCTGTATCTCATGAACAGCTAGTCGTACCGAGATGAGATTTTCATACTTAGGTGTGATGGGGGAGAAGCATTTATACAATTTAGACACCAGGGCGCGTCTTTGGGTTTTTCTGACAGATATCATGTAGCCAGAGCTGGGCAATGTCAGACTTTCAGTAACCGATGTTATTGTGTGAGAGAACCGAGGCGGCCACATCCGCATTTATTCCAACGACAGGCCGACCGGAGCCGCAAAGCGACGGAGGCAGGGTCTAGAGGCTTGAAAGCTTTATTTTTGTAAGTTCGCCTGTTTCAGCCCATCGACACCTGGACAACCGTGCCTTCTCAGCAGCTACTCGTGAACTTCCGTCTGACCACATCGACTAAGAACCACCGTCACCAAGAGCAAAATACGCCACATACCTTGGAGCAGGGACTATTTTGTCATCCCCGAGACCGGCAACAAAAGGAGCAGGGACTTGATCGTTCCCCAAAAGACTACAAAACCAGGATATCAGGATGTTAACATGAAACGCCGAACATCAGACTGGTAACAATCTACCATCTCCAGGCCTCAGAGCAAGTCAGTGCAAGAATAATCAGGATATACAGGCTGAGTAAGAAAGAGTAGGGTTGCGTCGAAGAAGTACGCCAGTGTTACAGCAGATTGCCTCTAACCACATCAGCACCTATGCAGACCGCAACTGGTCTGACGATCGCCTGACCGAACACTACCTCGAAGTAGTACAGCCCCGTTAACCCAGTTTCCTTCTACATTCCCGCTGTTATGCCCATCCCCTTAATAAAAAAACTGCCGAGTATGCCTACTCCGCCGTAAACAGCGTTCCAGTAATGACCAGGTTACCACCGACGACGATTGTGACACAACCAAGTCCCTTTGCACCGTTAACATACAAGCCTGTGATTGAAAGATCAACTTCATTGGAAAGACGGATCTCGTTGTCTTTTTAGAAAGATTAGACAAAGTGGATTCTTGTCGCAATATTCCAAGACCGACTTTTGATACACTTACCCGAACTAACATCAGAAACGACATTATACTGGTACAGGAATAACCATTTTCCAATATTTTCCAAGACTTTAACGATTTTTACCTACCGTCCGACTACAGTATTAACTTAGAAGCCGAGATCAACCAGTGTATGCAGCGCAAAAACAAGTCGGTTAGGGAATACATCGTGGACATCCAGACCTTACTCTGAAGACATGGTGGCATAACTAAAACTTATTCTGGCTTCACCGCAATTTAATTACAAGAACACCGAGCCGAGCAAACTCGACTCCAAAGTAAGCCAACCGCCCGCAGTACGAAACCAAAAAGAATAGTAAATACAGAATTCACAAAAATTGTAAAGTTGGAGATCAAACTTAGGGACAGATATCACTTTTCATAAAGTTATTAAACGTTTGGATATTCTAAGTAGAGCACTGAAAATTCTGAGAAAACGCTGGAAATCTACTCTTAACACTTCTAGACACTAAATAACCAACAAACGTATGAGTTACGAGTTTGAAATTATAAATTAGGTCATGCCATTCGAAACGTAGAAGTGTATTTTGTGGCTTTAGTAGAATTTCTTAAAACGCCTTCGTGGGGCAAACAGAATGATGGCGTTCAGTTGTTTTATTTGTCACGTGCAGTCTCGTCACCACGCCGCTTATGGAGAGTTGTCTCATTTGCACGTTCTTGCGACTTCCTCTATCAATCTTATTCATTACAACGATAGTCTATGTACTTTGACATTCTTTGTTAACGAAATAGATTTTTCCAAAAAGACAAAAACAAATAAATCTATTGTCGTAATAGGCAGCTTTTTTCTAATTTAACCGACCTTGCATCTCTTACGGTTTTCAAGATTCATTTTTTTTAATTAAGGTTATTTTTGTGACAAACTTTTAGAGACTAAAAAGCTAAAAAAATAATTTATACCTTGCTGTTGACCTGGTGGTATATATATCCCTGGTCCTGAAGGATATCCAGGTTGTGGATACCCAGGTTGTGGATATCCAGGTTGGGCATATCCAGGTTGTGGATAACCAGGTTGAGGATATCCAGGTTGTGAATATACTTGAGCTGGTTGTGGCTGATTTAGAAGAGGTGCATTACTTTCAAATCCAGGACTAGTTGCTGACATATAAGTAGGTGGCTTTTCACTGCTCATTTTGTTTCAGTAAACTAAAAAATGCATTTCGATTAGTTTTTCTTAGAGTTTAAAGTGTTTTAGTATCAGCAACACGTTTAAAATTTGCAAAACAAATTAATCATGACATTCAGAACAGTGTTAAGAAATACGTAATAGAAGGGGATATTATGATATTCAACAACGCATTTAATTATTTTAGGTACTATTAAATACTTTTTGCGGTATTGAATTCATGCGTAAATAGTATTTACAGTAGGTAGTACTACTGTATTGAAATTCCTTTTTGAAACAAAATGTGTGCTGGGAGGTTACTTACATTAATCAGATTGAATTTATAAATTTAATACTTTCGTAGTCACTAAGCAAACACGACATTTATTTTGCACTAAAATTCGATAACACATTACATACTAAAATGATAAAAAAAATCATTAGCAACAACCGTTCACAATGATGCTCTCACTATCATCAACATTTAGCGAAATATAACAGGAATTTGCAGTATGGGCAAGGCCGCCAGTCGTTTTACTGCGACGCTAGACAACGCCGGCCGTTATGTTCGGGTGCAAATTAAGGTCTGACATCATCTCTTGTAGCGGCTTTTAAGTTCGACATTCTAAAAATATTCAGTCGAAATTCTACTGCTGAGCAGTTTAATTTTTTTTATGTTTAGATTCATTTTACTGGACAACATAAATTCTAGACGGAAGCGCTTCTTTTTTTTAAATGATTAGTTTCTGAATTTATCCATCACCGGTGGTATTTTCACTATTTACTTTAAATTTCTTGCTTTTGTTTAATTTAACTTGTAAAGTTACGGAAGGTTCATAATAATCGTGGTTAGCGATATCGATTGAACCGGTCGTTTTGAAATTTCCCAATAAAGATACTACATGTAACGTATACCGCCTGAACAGACAAAGTCAGACAACTAGATAGGCAACCCATTCTGCACATGCATGCACTTTACGGGCGACTTCTTTAATTAAAAAATAAATAATTAATTCTGAAAGCAATAAAGAAAGATTTAAAACAATCTAAACTGTCAGATTTCTGATTCTTAGTGGTGAGTTGTGCCGAAGACCGCATTTAGTTTCAGTTTAAAAGTGTTATGTTGCTAAAAAGTTTTCTAATGCTGAGAAAAGAGATATGATTCTCATTTTAGGAGAATTGCAATAGGTTCAATAGGAAATGAAATAAAATTTTAGAAAATAAATTTAAGACAACACGGATAATAATTTATGAAGGCTATAGAATTTATATGCAACAAGAAACCAATGAAGAAAAAAAATCAGAAATAATTGAACTAAATGCCAATATATGCATACACTTATGCACTGTAAAATTCTAAAATGTACACTTAAAATATGCGATGGAAATACACTTAAAAGAAAATTTAAAGAAAATATACACGTTTGTTATTTTGAAAACAAAAAGAATATTTTTGTTGTCTTTGCGTTTACGAAAATTGACGTTTGCTGTCGATAGTCCACGAACCTTTCACCAATAGCGCTGCTAATTGCTGCATCGCAGATTTTAGTTTCAAATACAACGGCAGAAAAATACAAAAGCGCTTTTTAAACGAATCACTAATGGTTGCTGCCAACCATCCAAAAACTTTACGATTTAGGGCTGCTAAGAAGAGCTCGAAAACATCGGGATTTTAAAATAAAGCATAGTATACGTCGTACTCGTGACATCTCTGTTGATGTAGTAATATCTAACGACTAACGAGGTATATTTGGTCGTCTAATTATTTTAGAGCAAAAGTGTTTGTAGGGTTTTTGTAGAAAGAAAAATATTTACTGCATCTGTACATGTCGTTGCTTTTTAGTTTTCATTTTCTAGAACTAGAAAAATTTTAAAAAAGTAGATGTCTAGTTTTATAACAATCAGATGTGCATTGAAGTCATTTCAACAAAACATTTTTTGTTTAGCTGTTCACCTAAGTCAATTTAATTGTCAGGAATCATTGTTAATATATTTTTATTAGTGTTTGACTCACTTTTCTATGACCGCCACTTTCACAGTGTCAACAACCAAATCGAAAACACACGCGAAATCCACCGCCTAGTGATGGTCTTCCCCTCCTCCATCCCTAGAGCCGCCTCCCCGGACGTCGTTGCACCCATCCGGGCGGAAGACCCGACGACCGCCATTTCCTCTGGCAAAAACTCCGCCTCGGGCGAAGATACCATCACCAGAATCAATCTTCTCACTTCCATTTTCAATAGTTGCCTCCTAAGCGGTTATTTTCCGTCGTCATCATGATCCCCAAACCAAACAAAGAAGCCTCCGATCCAAGATCCTATAGACCAATCGCCCTCTTAAACGTCATTGGCAAGACCTTTGAGAGAATCCTCACTGATCGACCCACAGACTTTCTCACCCAAAATTATCTCATCTCCTATCTCCAGTTCGGTTTTCGAACAGGTAGATCCACATCAGACCCCATCCTCCGTCTACACACAGATGTCAGCAGTGCAATCAACTCCGGTCCCTACACCATCGTCATCTTTCTAGACATCGAACGGGCCTTTGATAAAGTCCGGCACGAAGCACTTCTAAAACTCATTTGCGCCAACGTGCCCCTTCCATTCGTTCGCTTCATCACTAGTTATCTATCCTATCGACAACACAAAGTCCGAGTCGATTCTCTTACTAATTCTATTTACCCTGTATTGCCACGACATCCCCCTACCCCAATATCCCAACACTATCCCACATATCGCTCGTCTCAAACCAGACAATATCCGATTGGACCTCTGGGGTACTCCACTCGAGCTCTCCCCCACCGTGAAATACCTTGAGATTACATTCTTTTCTACCCTCAATTGGTCGGAAAAGATGCGGCGCTGTCTGAAAATAGTTCAGTAATACAGTGCTCTCCTCTTCAAGCTCCGCGGTGGCATTTCGGGCTGTCACCCCCACACGCTTCCTCATACCTATACAACATTTATCAGACCAGTCTGTAGTTTATCTGTTTCTCCACAGCCCCCAACCATCTCATCAAATGTCTTCGAACCAAGGAGAGGGCTGTCTGCAGGAGGATTCTCGGCTTGGATCGCCTCCCCTCCTCCGGTGAAGTTTGCGACCTCGCCGGGATCTCTCCTGTAGACGCTCGCCTCGAATTCCAAAGAGATCGCTTTGTCACTAAAGCTCTTAATCTAAACATAACTTACACTATAGAGGTCCTTCATACGCCTTCATCTCCCTGCTAAACTTTTCCAAAACACACAAAACCTTCCTCCTGACCTACAGGAGGTCTTGGACTCTATCCCATTAGCTTATCGATAATTCCAATTCTCTAACCCACAACCAATTGCCACCATCCACTCAACAGAGTTCGTTATTTCCTCACGGAAATAACTCTACCAACCCCGGTTTTGAACGGATCCGTTTCTTTTTTTTGCCCGCCTCTTCGTCGCCATCTATCACCTACACTTCATCAAGATGGACAGCTTCTCAACCTCCACAGGATCAAGGAAACATCGAATTTATAACCTTATGCGGGCGCTGCTCCCCCGTCTCCGTTGCAAAAGGTATGGTTTGTTTAATTTTGCGAAGTTAGGACACTGATATTAATTTATTATTATTGGTGTTCTTTAATAATATAATAATTCATTTTGATATCTGTGTATACAAACACCAGGTAAGTTGGTATTATTTTGTAAATATGGACAAAAAAAGCGGTAGTAGCTGTTTCAACATTAAGATTAGCGTTAAAGCAGAATGAAAATAAACGAAAAGCAAAACAAAGACGAATAACCCGCTATAATCTTCTTGGCTTCGCACCCGCTTTACTATTTTCAAATTTAGCCAATCACGTAAGCCATCGCATCAAACTGACTGATGGATTTAGAAACAGCTCTAAAACTTAGAAAATGTGACCAAACTACAGGTATGACGTTATTATTTCAGACTAATAGTCAAATCTGATCGAACTGACTAATAGTGTGACATGGATTTAAAATAGGAAAATGAGTCTAACTCTGAGGAAACTCACAACAATGCCTTACGAGTAGAGTAGGAACATAAACGAAAAAACGGGGCTCCACTGTATATCGTGCGTAAGCAGGAGCCCTCTACGGCGACCTGCCTTGCTGTCCTGCCAATCACCCTAAAGCATAGGCAACCAATTATACACCGACATTGTCTGGCTTGACAAAATCGTACTAGTAAGATCGATACGAGAGTTGCAACTTCCAAGTCACAATTTACTTTATTCTACAAGAGAACGTTGAGAAATCAGAGGAACGATGGAAATCCATTGTAAACACTTAAAAACACTGAATAAACAATAGATTATTAGTTCGAAATTTGAAATGTAGAAAAATCTTTAGGTAGCCCGCGGCACTAACACTGATTGTACAAACAGTACGTTTAGAATTCACAATAATTGTAAAATTAAAACTCTAATCTAGGGACCTACAGATGTGAGTTTACATAGCATTGTTAAATGACTGAATTCTGTGGAAAAAACACTGGAAATCTACTCTAAACACTCATAGACACTAAATAACCAACACATTATTAGTTGAAAATTGCGAATTATGTCGTGTTATTCGAAGCGTAGATAGTTATTTACGTACTAAGGGAGGAAAGTAATTTGTGGCAGTCGAAACGTGTTTATTACTTACTCCCGTAGGACGAACAACATTTTTTTTCGCCAGTAAACTAAATTCATCTTTGTTTGGAACAGAAACGTAATGATTCATTACAGCACTTGGGACGTTATAAGGACAGGCGCTAGCGCAGTGATGCCCGGCTATGGCAGAATTCTTGAAGGCATCTTTGTGATGTAAATACTGGTGCATGGTGCGCAGGGTCGGCAGGAAGACAATTAGAGAGTGGTGGTAAAAACAAAACGAACAACATCTCAAACACGATAGTATTGTGTTTGTTACACATGAATGTGAGATCCTCAGAGAACAAACTAAAACTTTCCTAGAGGACAAAGACATTGACGCGTTGTTTCTGACGGAACATTGGTTGGTTGAAGAACTTCAAAGTAATAATATTCAATATTTTAAGTGTGCTAGTGTCACCAAGAGGGAAGGTGCTGGTCGAACCTCTTCGGTGATGGTCGCCTCAGACAGTGGTAACACCGTACTAGCTCAGTGGTGCGGGCGTGTTGAAGCCTCGTTGCTGCGTCGGTGGAGGTGTCGTTGCGCTCTAATAAGAGCTTGGTCGACTTTGAAGTGCAGGAGTTCGTAGCGTAGTATTCGAGGAGTTCTTTAAATAAAACACAAAGTCCATTTTAAATAAACCCCAACATCGGTAGCTAGGTTGAGCGACCCATTGATCGTGGAGAACCTTTTGAGGTTTTGTTTGCTTGCTCGCTTGCTTGCTCGCTTGCCTGCTCGCTTGCTTGCTTGCTTGCTCGCTCGCTCGCTCGCTGGCTTGCTCGCTTGCTGGCTCGCTTGCTTGCTCGCTTGCTGGCTCGCTTGCTTGCTCGCTTGCTTGCTCGCTTGCT
>VTPC01090299.1:35541-116413 GCA_011009095.1 Ignelater luminosus
GCTTGCTTGCTCGCTTGCTGGCTCGCTTGCCTGCTCGCTTGCTTGCTGGCTTGCTCGCTGGCTTGCTCGCTCGCTCGCTGGCTCGCTCGCTTGCTTGCTCGCTTGCTTGCTCGCTTGCTTGCTCGCTTGCTTGCTCGCTTGCTTGCTCGCTTGCTGGCTCGCTTGCTTGCTCGCTTGCTGGCTCGCTTGCTTGCTCGCTTGCTTGCTCGCTTGCTGGCTCGCTTGCTTGCTCGCTTGCTTGCTCGCTTGCTTGCTCGCTTGCTGGCTCGCTTGCCTGCTCGCTTGCTTGCTGGCTTGCTCGCTCGCTTGCTTGCTCGCTTACTCGCTCGCTCGCTTGCTCGCTCGCCGCTTGCTTGCTCGCTTGCTTGCTCGCTTGCTTGCTAGCTTGCTTGCTCGCTTGCTTGTTGCTGCTGCTGCTGCTGCTGCTGCTGCTGCTGGTGGTAAGGGAGTCCTCGCCCGGGACGGAGTTTTTGCCCGCGGCGATGGCGGCCGTCGTTTCATCTGAGCTGATAGTTTGGAGAATCTCGGGCGGAGGCGGGTCGCTGGGTCTTGTTGGGGTGACGGCGATGAGAGGGGAGATGGTAGGGTCGTTGCGGATCCGCGCGTGGATGGGCGGGGCTTGTTCGTGGTCAAATCGGAGGTCTTGTGGGAATTGATGGACTTCGTCGAGAAGATCGGCGAAGAGTTGCGATTGTCCCTGCGGATCCGAGATCGTTTGGTTATTATGTCGGAGATGGGCTGGGCGGTTAGTTTTTCTTTGTCCGGTGATTGTTTCTAATTTCTTCCAGAAACGGGAACCGTCTCTGTGGTCGAGACTGGAACATAGGGCAGTCCAACGCGCCTCTCGAAACCTGATCGTAAGCAGGTGGACAAGCGCGTTGTGGCGATTCCAGTCCGCCTTGACGGTGGGATCTCTGGTCCGGACAAAGAGGCGAAGGATTGCCTTCTTTTCTTGGATAAGGCGGAGAATGTACGGCGGAAGGGGGGGACGGTCGGTGTTTATGGATTTGGTTGGAACAGAGACCTCAACGGCCTCCTGAATGGAGTAGGTAAGGTTTTCAATGGATTGGTCGATATCGGGAATGGTGGAAAGGGGAGGGGAGATGGGAAGGTGAAAGGAAACGTGATCCTTGAACTTCCGCCAGTCGGCTTTGTTCCAGTCTCTGATCGAGCGGTTGAGGTTGGAGGGGATGGGGAGATTCATGAGAGTGGATGTGGTGATGAGAGGTAGATAGTCACTGGTAATGGGAGTGCCGATAAAGGCCGGGTCGGGAAAGAAGGGGTGATGGGATCAGTAATGAGAGTATGGTCGATGATGGAGGAGCCTTGATAGTTGATGAAGATGGGTTCGGAGTTGGAAACACGGAAGTATGGGAGCTGTAGTAGAATATTAGAGAAGGTTCAACCCCTTGAGTTGGTAGCCGTGCCCCAGAAGGCCGTGTGACGGGCGTTGAAGTCGCCCATAATCACCGCCCTCCGGTAGGACCGAGCCACAAACTCGAAGGGGAAGGGTGAGTTATCAGGAGGGAAGTAGAGGGAGAAAAGGTGAACTGTGCCGCCAGGTACGTCGAGGGAGGCAGCGCAGCAGTTGAAATGGGCAAATTCGGGAGGGAGATTAAGAGGGGAGTAGGGGAGGCTGGAGTGGATGGCCAGAGCCACGCCGGCTGCGCGGCGCGGAGCGTCATGGCGGAGAACTTGGAATCCGAGAATGGTAATGTTGTGGATTTTCTTGAGGTGGATTTCTGTGATAGACAAGATATGAATGTGATGGGAGCGGATGAGGTTCTTCACCAGTAAACGCTTCCGGCTCCAGCCGTTGGCGTTCACCGTAGAGAGGACAAGATCCATAGGAAGGATAAAGATGGAGGGGGAGTGAGGTGGGAGAACGCCTTAAGAGTGATGTTTACTGGCGCTAGAGAAAGGAGATGTGCAGTCAGTTCCCCGCCACTGAAGCTTGTTGTAGTCGACGTTCCGGAGGACACAGGAAAACGAGGGCCGAAGTGGGGGACGAGGTTGGGCTCTGTTGAGCTTGGTGGAGAGCGAAATGCGGACAGGCCCGCCTACTAGGTGGCTCAGGGTAGTGAGGCGCTCCTGGAGGTCGGTCTGGGGTAAGGAAATGCGAACGGTGCCGCTGGGGAGGACTGATACGTCAGAAACGCGGAGTCCAGGGATTCTGCGCACGCGCCAAAACATTCCCGCCAACCAACCCTACCCATCCTCACTCCTCTCTGGCCCCCTCCGCGGCGCAAACCACGGGAGGTGTGATTCTGAAAGCAACCGTTTTTATCCTAATCCTTATTCCTAATTCCCAATTCCACCACCAACACCACCTGCTTCCATCTGGCACGGGACATCAACATCCACCAACACGGAAGCCGGCCGCTAGACACCATCAAGCCGAGCCATCGAGTAAAAAGGCGCGAATCAACGAATCAACGTACGTTCCAACCAACAAATAACCGCCACCAGGCTTAAGAGAGGTTAATTCCTCTAAGGAGCCGACGCCTCCGGCGGCAATGACGATGAAGCATGAAGCACTTTCATTTCTAAAATAGACCCAAGCATAGGGGTCAAACTATTGTAACTTGAGTTTTATTAAATAATAAGCTTAGCTATATTTTACATTACTGTTATACACACTTTCTACCGTAAATTTTAGTTCAGATTACGGATTTGTATAATTCTCTCTCTGTCTCTCTTTCGGCCTGTAGCTCCATAAGGAGCAAAGGGCACCCCGAGGGATGTTTCATTTGCCTGCGGTAGATGGTAGATATTTTTGGCTAATTCCTTCCACTTTTGTCGATTTTGAGCTTTATGTTTTATCTCTTCCCATGACATGTTTAGTTGCTGTATTTTCCTGGAAAGGTTTCTTTTCCAGATATCGTGTGGTCTACCTTTCTTCCGTTTCCCTCCTACGTTGAAATCTAGTGTCTGTCTAGTTAAGTTGTTGTGGTTTCCTCAATGTATGCCCAATCCACTCCATTTTCGGTGTCTAATTGCTATCTCTATTCTTTCTTCGTTTGATATCTCTCCCATAACCTTAAGTTTGTTATTTTAACGGGTCAGAATATTTGATGGACTTTTCTTAGACATTTACTAGTGAATGTTTGTAACATTCGTATACTTTGTTTACTTAATGTTCATGTTTCTGCACTGTACAGTAATATGCTCTTAATGTTGGTTTGGAATAAACGTAATTTTGTCTTAACTGTAATATTTTTTGATCTCCATATTTTGCTCAGCATATTAAACGATTTTTGGGCTTGCTCTATTCTCCTTTTTATGTTTCTTTGAGAGCCTCTCGCTTTATCCATTACACATCCTAAGTAACAGAATTCTTCAGCCTCTTCAATATTTTTATGCTCTATTGTTATACCTCTTCCATCCTCTTCTCCGTCTTTTAGAATCTTTGTTTTCTTTTAATTTATTTTAGGACTAATTTGCTCTGCTACTTCTTTAACTCGCATTGTTTTTCTTTGCATCTGGTTTTTCTTTCTAGAGGTCTTCAAGTTTATTAAATGTACCCCAATTTATTCCAGATATATTATTTTTTGTATTCTCATCATAGACTGAACCACTCTATGATGATTAGGAATAGAGTTGGTGATAAGACGCATCTTCGTTTAACTTCTGTCTTCAGACAGTTTCCCTACATGTTCTACTTTTGCTGAGTTTTCATCATTTTTCGTATTTTTCTTGGTAGTCCATATGCGTCTAGAATTTTCCATATGTTCTCCCTCGTTACTGAGTCAAATGCCTTCTCGAAATCTATAAAGTTGATGCAGATGCTTTCCCCCATTTCGTTGGTTTTGTTCGAGTATTATCCTCAATGTGCATATTAGATCTACACATAAGCGCCTTGCTTGGAAGCCTGCCTGGTTTTCCTTTCGTCTCTGGTCTACCGCAGTTTTCATTCTGTTTAATATTATTTTACAAAATGCTTTACTAGTCATGCATAGAAGGGTTATTGGTCTCGAGTTTTCGCATCGTATGAGGTCTCCTTTTTTTGGAATTTTTATAATTATTCCTTGCGACCAATCCTCTGGTATCGTTTCCGTATACAAGATTTTGTTCATGAGGATGTGTAGGATTTCTATAGATCTTTCCTTGTCTGCTTTAATAAGTTCCATGGGATATCATCCACGCCTGCGCTTTTACCATTCTTCATATTGTCAATTGCTTCCTGGATTTCCTTCATTGTAATTTCGTCTTGGTTTATGTTTAGCGCCTCGCTTCTCTCTAGTTCATCTATATCTCTTGTTTCTTTCTTCTTGTACATTTCAGCAAAGTATTCTGTCCATCTTTTTACGATGTCGCCTTCGCTTTTGAGTATTTCTCCGTTTGCTCCTTGTATTATGTTAATTGGCTTGATTCTTTTCCTCGTTTTCTTTTTGGTTATTTCGTATAGATATTTTATATCTCTTCTTTGGGCTGCCTTCTCGGCTTCTTCTAGCAGGTTTTCAAGGTAGTTTCTCTTGTCTTCTTTGTCGTTTTTTTTACTTCCCTGTTTTTATTCCAATATTCTCTATGTATTTGGTATTTTCTTGTTTCGTCTTCTGTATTCAACCAATTCTTTTTTATTCTTCTCCTCTCTTGTTAGCAATGTAGCATTTGTTATCCGACTTTGTGTCCAATTGTTTCTTTTATGCTTTTCTTTACTGTGTCTCTGAAATGTTGCCAAATGTTTTCCACGGAAAGGTTTCTAAGTGGGTTAATTTCTCCGATATTCTTTTGCATGTTCTTTATATACTCCTCTAGTATTTGTTTATTTTCTTTTAATTTGGCAACATTAGATTTTGTTCGTACCGGAATGATGTTGTTGCTCTTCAAGCTTATTTTTATTTTGGCTCTAAGAAGTCACTCTTGTATCTCGTAGAAAGTTCCTCCATGTTCTTTCAATCATTATATGGTCAATTTGGTTTCTATAGATTCCTCTAGGTGATATCCAAGTTGCTTTGAGGACCGCCCTCTCCGCTCTCCTTAGGTACGCCACTGGTACACCATGTTGGAAACACTGTCGGTAGAAAACCGTATGTGGAAATTTTTTTGAAAAATTGTTCTAGCGAACCATGTTAAGAACATGTGAACAAACAATCAGAACTTTTATAAATGGTCTCGTGGTTTCTCACAGAATAAAAATTCCACCAATTCGATAAATGCAAGAAGCCTAAGTGCTTCCATCCAAAATTCGATAAACGCAAGAAGCCATCTAAAATTCATAAATTGTCCAATTAAGCGTTTAAAGCTGATATAAACACAATAAAAATTAAAGTTCCCAGCAGCAATAGAATTTCGAACCGAATTATTTAGGACGCGAACTTAATTCGCTACAAGAAATGACGTCAGTTCCCAGTTCACACAGAAACATAACGTATCGGTTGCGACGGGTCTCGCGTCGCAGGAAAAATAGACTGGCCCTGCCCGCCTGGCGTACTCGTGCTAGTTCGTTCGTTTTTGTTAAATGTGGATAAGATAGCAACGATAATTTACTCACCGGTTGTTACTAGTGGTTTTTATGTTGTTATTATTTGTAATGTATCCTTAGATTAGTACAAAATAATCTTTATTGTGTTTGCTAGTGATAACAAAGTCTTCAAGTTATAAATTCAATTGAATTAAAGTAAGTAAACAACAAACAAATACTAAACTGGTGATTATTTATTAAAAATTAAATGTTGAAAGTTTGTTCACATCACCCACAAAAATTCCCATTCAACGAAATAGACAGAAAGTGTTTCAACAATAACACAGTTGACCTCGTAGCTCCTAAGTTGTTTGACAAAACCGGCCTTTAATTAATTACGTTTGCGTACGAATGCACTTAAAACACTTAAAAGATCGCCTTCGTGAGGCAAGCAAAACGGAAAATAACTTTTTTCATGAAAATCAATGACGCAAGCCGGCTTAATTTTCTTTGAGTGCTTTAATTTAACTTCTTCGAAAGAATCTCCATTAGGTATTTACTATAAATGATAGCGAAACATTAAAATTCCAAGAAAAATTAACTGAAAGGCGTTTTAATTTTGTTGAAACAGAATGAACAAAGATCCACCACCTCCTTATTCAGCTGCAACTGGCCCCGAACCTGGATTTCATATACCTCCACCAAATCAAGCACCACCACCTCAAGGATATCCACAACCTGGATACCCTCCCGGGCCAGGAGGATATCCACCATCACCTCAACAAGGTATATAAAAAAATTTTAGAAGTTTGTCACAAAGATAGGCATAATTCAGAAATTGCATGTTCGCGTTTACTCCCTATTAGTTAATCAGTTTTTCTGACCAAGCCCACACACATTTTCACGCAATAAACTGAGCGTATCACTTTAAGTTAAGGAAATGCTACATTCCAACTTTACAGCAAATGTATTCCATCTCGTATTAGCTAGCGGTATAGCTATATGTGCCTGTGCATTACAATTAAGTCCAAAACGATATTGATTTTGGCACAATTGTAAGGTATCTTTTTTATATTCTCACAGAGAATTTATTTCGCACGATGAACTGCTTAAACTCATAAACAATGGTTTCCTTCTTGAAAATGTAAACACTATACAGGATGTTCTATCAGTATTGATTTTTATATTACAAATAGTATGAGATAGAAAATGACATTTATGATTGTGCAATTTTGCAAATTATGTACTAGAACTGGAGAAAATGAAATAGTTTAATCTATCATCACCAAGATCAGTAACCATCAGCATGGGTAGAAACCAGATAATTGCAAAAATTCTTGGCCACACGCAATATCGCTAGTAATACCATTCACTTTGATACTAAAACTGGGAAAATAGAAGAGCGATTCAGGAAATATCATGAGAAATATAACCTTGACAAATGCTAAAATGGTTTAGAGAATCTTTCCTTGGGTAGAAAAAGAAAGTTGCTAAGTATTCTAGAGTTTAGCTTCTTATTAATGGGCCATAGAAAGAAACCAACAAGCGTCATATTAAAATCGTTGTCATTTAGGATCTTATGATTTTCAATACTAATTCTCAAGTACTTTCCCTGACTGAAGAAAATAAAATCGTAGGCAGGAAGAGATACTTTATTTGGATCAAAAATTAAATTTCTGCGATTAGAGACTTTTAGAACAGTTTGACCGTCTGCAAGGGATGATAGTGATGACACAAGTAATGTACTAAAACATTATATAACCAGAACGCTGTTGACTCTTTCTCAGCTTTGTTCTCAATATAGTGTTTGCAGTAACTCTTTCAATTCCAATTAAGCAAAATATCACCCAGAAAAAGAACTTTCCAGGCAGAAAAAAATTTATTTTTATTCTTAAATTTCCTTCTAATATTCAATTAAACTCCAAAAGATGACTAATCGGTGTGGCAATAGGCTTATTTCTTTTGTGTTATCTTGAACCAAGTCTTATGGTTATTCTAGCAACAAGAATTCCAATCTGGTTGTAAGTTTGACTACAGGACAAGATTTTGTTTGTTAAGTTAACTTTAAGCAAACAAAAGAAAAATTCCTTTTTTATTCTTAAATCAAAGAATTACCAAGTCAATAATGTGGAAAAAACAACTTCCTACGTATCACTATAATTTGCTTCTTAAAACAGTTCACGCCATCCGACGCTGACCCAAGTCAAAGATTTGTCCTTCTTTAACTTCTTACGAGAGCTAAATATGCTACGGGTCACCTGCGGTGATCCAGTGTCATGCTTCACTCTTAATTAATCTTCTTAAGAATGGTAACCACGAACGTGTATCGGCTCAAGATCTAACTTTGCTCTCTACCAACTTTTTAAGAGAGCTAAATATTCCACAAGCTCTTTGCTGTGGCCTAAGGTCGCGGTGTGTCCTCCATTAAACCTTAAGAATGCAAAATACGAACCCAGGTCGAGATACCTCTTGCAAGTGGCGGCCCAAGATCCGACTTCATCCTCCATCAACTTTCTCGAAGACCCACAGGCCACCTGCGGAAGCCCAACATCAGTCTTCATTCTCGATTAACCTTCTTAAGAATTGTAATTACGAACGTGAAATTGGGCTCCGCTGTCCACCAATCTTCTAAGAGAGCTATATATTTTACAAGCTTTCTTTGGTGGCCTGTGCTGGTGGTAGGGGTTCTCCCTCCATTAAAACCTTAATAATGCAAAATACGAACACGGGTCGGGCTACGTCTTCCAAAAGGCCGCCTGTGGTGGTCATTCATCAACTTTTTAAGAAAACTAGATATATCACAAGCCACTTGCGGTCGCTAAAGATCCGGCTTCACCCTCCAGTAACCTTCTAAGATAACTAAATATGCAACAGGCAACCTGCGGTGGCACAGTGTCAGGCTTCGCCCTTCATTATTCTTTTTGAGAATGCAAAATACAAACACATGTCGGACTGTGCCTTCCAATACGCCACCTGTGGTGGCACAAGATCAAGCTTCGCCCTCCATCAACCTTGTAAGTGAACTAAATATGCGATCTTAAGAATGCAGAATACGAATACAGATTGGGCTGCGCCTTTCAACGCGCCACTTGCGGTGGCTCAAGATCCGGTTTCGCCCTCCATCAATCTTCTAAGAGAACTAATTATGCCACAGGCCCTTTGCGGTGGCTCTATGTCAGGCTTCACCTTTCATTCATCTTTTTAAGAATACAGATTAAGCTGCACCTACCAACACGCCACCTGCGGTAGCCCAAGATTCGCCTACGTTTTCCATCAACTTTCTAAAAGAACTAAATGTGTCACACGCCCCTTGCGATGGCTCAATGTCATGCTTCACCCTTCATTAACCCTCTTAAGAATGCAGAATACGAATTGCGTCCTCTGGCTTCACCCTCCATCAACTTTTTAAAAGAACTAAATATGCCACAGGCTCCTTGCGGTAGCTCAATGTCAGGCTTCACCCTTTACTAACCCTCTTAATAATGCAGAATACGAACACTAGTCGGGCTGCGCCTTCTAACTCGCCACCTACAGTAGCCTCAGATCCAGCTTTGCCCTTCACCAATCTTCTAAAGTAACTAAATATACTACAGGTCACTTGCGGCGACCTAATGTCAGTCTTCGCCCTCTATTAGCCTTCCTAAGAATACAAAATACGGAAGCAGGTCGGATGCGCTTTCCAACACGCCACCTGCGGTGGCCCAAGATCCGCGTTCGTATCCCATCAACTTTTTAAGAGAGCTAAATACGTCATAGGTCACCCGCCCTTCAATAACCTTTTTAAGAATACATAATACTAACGCAGGTGGGGCCGTGCCTACCAACACGCCACCTTCGGAGGCCCAATATCCGACTTTGCCATCCATCAACCTTCTTAGATGTGCCACAGGCAACCTGCGGTCGAGTTTCGTCCTCCAACCTTTTTCAGAATGCAAGATACAAACACAGGTCGGGCTGCGCCTTTCAACACGCCACCTGCGGTGGTCCAAGATTTAGCTTTGCCCTCGATTAATCTTCTTCACAATACAAGACACGAACACAGGTCGGGCTGTGCTATCCAACGCGCCACCTGCGGTGGCCTAAAGATCTAAGGGAGCTAGATATGCCACAGGGCACCTGCATTATGTCTCAAGATCGAGCTTAACCCACCATTGACCTTAAGGATGCTAATTACGAACGCGAATTGGTCTGCACCCTTCAATCTACATTAACCGAGTATCAATTTTAGGTTTCTCGTTCTGCGTCAAGCATTCCTTGGTGTGGTTCAAATGAAAGTACAGAAAATGAAGACTAGTATTTTTCTAAAAGGTTTTACAAGGCAGTAATTAAAATTGATTCAAATTGTCAACGGATACTCATACTACAATTCCAAATTTGGTAGCGTTCAAACAAGGTGAATGTCAACATTTATCAATCTTTGGAACATTAGAACTAGAATAAGTTACTCGTGTGCTTAAATCTCGAAGCCCTTGAAGTTGAGAAGGTCTTTCTCCAAAATTAGAAAAGTCCAAAGCAAACAATGCCTTTTTTAAAGAACACATAGCCATTATGGTAACGATGAATTCATTCTTTGGTGACAAATTCAAAGTGTTGACAACTTTTTTGCAACTTGAAATTGAAGCTTTTAGTAGACAACATTATATGAAAGTCACTACATTTGATTTTTGAATTATTCATATCACTGATAAGTGTACACACATTTTGAATGTTATGGGTTTCGTCATCTGACCAAAACAGTCCTTGACCTAACCTCAACAAATCTTTTTAGCTTCCAGTAACAGAAGTGTATAGAAGAACGAGTACTGCTCGATTCAAGATAACATTTATGCAGTAACATCCTGTATTAATCTGTTTTTTAACTTCAGATAATAATAGCTGTCAAATTTCAAAGGTTTTTCTCCAGTGTGCCGAAAAACATTGAAGTAAATTCGTTTCTCTATGAATACTCTTATTAGTTTAAAAAAAAGCAACCACAAATTTCAAATCAGACGGTACCTTCTCACGTTCACAGAACATAAATTAAATAGATGATGAATTCATTTTATATTCTTTATGCATCTTTAGTGAGTAACCTTCAAAATCCTGGCAACTTTCTTGCAACTCCAAAACTCGATCTTTTAGTAAGCCAAGAGAATCATTACATCTGATTTTTTAATTACATGTGATACCCACTATTTATTTACAGTATATATTGTGAATGTAAATAGTTAAAGAAGAGATTTATTCATCTAACCTAACCTCAACAAATCTTAGCGTTTAGTAACAAGTGTGTGCAAGAATCAGTTACTTGACTTGAAATGACATTTATGCAGTAACATTCTGTATTAATCTGTTTGTTATTATCTGAATAAGGTGGTGCCATTCAGAATTGATTGTAAAATGCAGAAACCACAAGAATATGATGCTATAGAAGCAAGAAGACAGCAGAATTTTATTAGATTCAATCACTAAAAAGCCAAAACACGTAAGATTATGTATATTGTAGTAATACAAAATTGGCAATCCATTACCCTTGTTGCGATTAATAACTGAAGCAATGTGTTATTTAATGGAGTACATTTCAGATAATACACAACAAAAAACGATTTAATTATCAGAGAGCATAACTATATTGATAAGATTATAATAATAATAAAAATAAAAATAGCGTACTTTTTAAGTGAAACCGTGAAACTCAATTAGTGGTTTAAAAATAGCTATCAGCTTACTTTTCAATGGACTAATTTTATAAATTTATAAATAATTGTAGATATCTCTTAAGTGTGGAAATTATGAGAATTCTGCTTTGATCTAGTTCACTATAATATTCTTAATATTGGCTACTCTTGTTTCTAATTGAATTTAATATTAAATCTAAGAAATAGCTAATTTTATTACCCAAATATTTCACCAAGGTCAGTATAGCATCATACCATATCGGGAGATATTCTGAAGGTTACTTTAAAAACAGATTTAATTAAAACATATACAGGGTGTCTCTGAAGCTATAAACCTAATGATTTTTTTATTATTATTTTGTTTTAGCTACAACAGTAGTGGTCACAACAGTTCCAGTAGTTACCCAATTTGGTCCAGCTCCACAACCTATTACATGTCCACATTGTCACAACCATGTAACAAGTCGGTTAGAAGTAGAACCCGGAATGAAGACTCATTTATTTGCATTTATACTTTGCATGTTTGTGTAAGTTTGTATACTACGATAAGAAAGCTATTATCTAATTAATTAATCGAATTAATTCTTTTCCAGATGCATACCATGTTGCCTTGTACCATACTGTGTAGATTCTTGTCAAAATAGGAATCACTACTGTCCTAGTTGCGGTGCCTATTTAGGTAGCTATGATGAAATGACGGCAATGGCAGGACGCAGAGGTTATTGGTAGTAAACGCGCATCTGTGGTTTAAAATTAATTTTTGTACGACATTTATAATATTCTATGTATAATTAGAGAATTTTTGTGTTTTTTTTCTTGTGAAAGATAAAGAGAGAGTTTTTGCATTAGAGTACCTATTGCATTTTATGTAAACATAGTCATGTTTTGGATTACTTATTGGCCATATATTTTATATTCCAAAGCTTAAAAATTATTGTACATTGTTTAATATACCTACTGTTATTAAGAATTCAATATTAATAATGTTTGTTTTATTATAATGGGAATTTATCTCACAATAAAGAGTTACAAAATTTTATCTTCTATTTTACTGTAATGTGTTGATAAGTAATATAACAGTCTTTGGTTTATGCTAGATAATTATATCATTGTTGCTATCGGTGCTTTATGTTAATTTAAGAAATTCCTAGAGTTACTAAAAGAATTTAGTGTAGTCAATTTGACCGTGACACTTTTTAAAATTTTAATAGCATAACTTGTCCAATTAGTTTTTAATTTTTATTTAATTAGGCATTTTGTACGTAATAGTGTGGGTTCTTTTGTAAAAGGCGAGTGGTTAAAACCGTTATTCTCTTCAAGTCTCCTTTCTATTAGTGTAGTTTCATGAAATTACTATTAATTTATTGTTTTGGATAATTATTTAACGTAACTCCACTTATATCTTGTTTGTTTATGACAAATTGATTTGAAGTTCTTAAAAAAAGAAATCAATATAGAAGATACCAAGGTATGCAAATAGGAAGTGGGATATCCCATATTGTACCTACTTTTTATTATTTTAATGTTATTTATTTTAAGAGATGGGGGACAAGTCACACTGACCCCTATTTCACTGGAATCAATCTACACATTCTTGTATAATTTTTTAAAGCAGAATATTTTTTCACCGTATGTAATAATGTCTGGGATTTTGAAATGAAACGTTTTTGTCTTTCTATACTTTTTATGATGATACACACCAATGTTCAAGACTATTTCAAGCACTGGACATGTCATCTTAACCTACAATATGTGAATACCAGTAGTTCAACAAAACTATGAGGAACTTGGTTATGAACGCTTGATTGTGAACTGGTAATGGTGTTTAGCAGTGTTTTACGCATAATAGCTTTCAAATAGTTTAAGTTTTGAGTTCACACTTTAAACTAGAAAAGTACATTGAGGCCTACAACGTCCTTTTATTTATGTATCGCTTGCCGCTAAAAAATGTGTGAGTTTGAAAATAATTTTCAACCCATGGATTCATTTTGCAAATCAGAGAGGTTATGTTCAAGTTTTGAAAGAAGTTTTACGCTGTCACGAAAACTTCCATTGGCTAATCCTCGGTCGGCCCTACCCACAGCACGTTTCGATCGCAATTCAAAGAAAGAGGCCCCGGATCGACGAACTCGCTTTTTTTGAGTTTGTGGTCGTCGGTCTAGAACGCGAAGAGCAATGCCCTAAAAGACTTCAGAATTCCTAACATTTCTGTCCTATCTTGGCTCTTCCATAATCGATTATATTATATAACCGACTCCTGGACGAAGTTGTTTCCTGGTCCAGTCAGCGATAACCCTCAATTAGTCGCCTCGTCTACTCTGCTGAAGCAACCTGCTTCTGGTCCTAGACTCAGTACCGTCCGGAAATGAAAAAGTGATCTAACTCCCAGAATCATATCACCACTCCACTCATATATCTCGAAATCCTCCCCACACAAATGACTAATTTCTCTCTCACTTTCCTTTCATGTGCTCCAGCTCATCAAGGAGAAAAGACTAGGTTATTTGTCCAAACCCGGAATCAGGCGATGGAACCGTCTAAATGCGTTAGTTTGCCTGTATACGACCTTGATCACTAAAACGGTTGCCAATTAAAAAACCATGACAGATTAAAAATAAATCTCTCCATTCAGACCAGAACGATCAAATTATCACTGTTCCCGAAAGACTCCCATAGCTGTCCCTCCATTAAGATTCTACGATTTGCCGTCTCCAGAGATTCTTCAGCCTATTTGGGCGGAAGAAACGGCGACGGCCAAAAAATTCTGCACTTAGCAAAGGCACTATAACAAAAAGAGCTCTTCACTATCTCCTTCCAGAAGCCATTGAGCTTCTCACAAATATAACTCCTGCTTGCGATGTGACTACTTCCCTTGCGTGTAGAAACCAACCATCGTCGCCATAATCCTCAAACCACATAAGTGCCTCTCGGACTAGAGGCCTACATGGACCGGGTTTTCTAGTTGGCACTTTACGCGGCACGGGTCGAAGCTCGGGTTTAAAAATGTATCGGGCTTTTTGGGCCTATGTCCTATCAATCGGGCCGTTCGGTCATATCGGATCTGTCGAGCTGCTGGAACCTGTCATGCCATACGGATCTGTAGGACTGTTTGATCCTCTCTAGGTTTTTAGACTTCTCGTGTCTGTTCGGACCTCTTGGCCTGTAGGGCCTTCCGACCTATCGGCCATTTGGATTCCTCGGACCATATAGGTCTGGCCGTTCGGGCTTGTCGAGCGTTTTAGACTTCTCGGACATCTTGGACCTATCGTACCGTCCGACCTTTTCGACTTCTTGGCCCTTCGGGTCTATTAAACCGTTTGCATTTCTCAGGCCTGTTGGGTCAGACCGTTTGGTTCTGTCGATCTTTTTCGAGTTCTCTGGTCTGTTCGGACCTGTTGGCCTATAGAGCCTTCGGGTCTCTCGGATCTATCAGGCTGTTTGAATCTCTTGGACCGTACGGGTCTGGCCGTTCGGGCCTGTCGAACGTTTTCGACTTCTCGGCTCTGCTATTTGAACATCTCGGGCTTATCGTCCCGTCGGACTTTTCGGCTTCTTGGCCCTTTGGGTCTATTAAGTCGTTTGCATTGCTCAGGCCTGTCGGACCATACGAGTCTGTCAGACCGTTTGGTCCTGTCGAGCTTTTTGGACTTCTCTGACCTGTTCGGACCTGTCGGCCTATAGAGCCTTTGGGTCTCTCGGATGTATCGGGCCATTTGAATGCCTTGGACCATACGGGTTTGGCCGTTCGGGCTTGTCGAGCGTTTTAGACTTCTCGGCTCTGCTGTTCGGACCTCTCGGGCCTATCGTACCGTCGGACCTTTTCGACTTCTTGACCCTTCGGATCTATTAAGCCGTTTGGATCTCTTAGACTTGTCGGGCCATGTGAGTCTGTCTATTCGGGCCTCTCAAACTGTGTGAACTTCTCGGGTCTGTTGGACAGTTCCGATCTATCGGGCCTGTTGGGCCTTCGGATCTATCGGACTGTTTAGATCTGTCGGCCCTTCGGGTCTACTGGGCTGTTCGAACCTGTCGGAGCATCCCACTTTTTCGACTTCTCGGCCCTACGGGTCTATCGGGCCGTTTGGACCTCTTAGGTCTATCGTGTCATTTGAACCGTTCGTTCGGACCATCGGGTCTTTTGGATTTCTCGGCTCTTCGAGCCGTTTGGACATCTCCGGCCGTTTGGGCTTCTCGGGCCGATCAAGAAGTTACCGAGTCTTTTCTCGAGCCGGATCAAGTCTATCTGTCTATCTCGGACAAGATTCTTATTGCCCTATTGCCCTTGTCGATAACTAAGTCGAGATATTCAAAAGAATCTTAGCCAATAGACTGAGAGAATTCCTAGAGAATGCTAACCTTCTCCCATTGTTCTAATTTTGATTATGAAAGGTATGAGACACGGATTCACTGCTTCAACTTGACGTTTTCAAAGCCGTTTACATCGGAAATTGTGTTGCCGGTGTCTTTGACTTCTTCGTTAACTCCTAAACATCCAAGTCTCAGCAGCTTTCATCAGAATCATCAAAAACTTTTAATCGGATCATCATTATCGAATTATACTGGTTAGCGGTAAAATCTTGAATGTATTCACTCCCCAAACCGGCGCAGCATGCCCAAAGGTTTGATTCTGTCTCCGATCCTATTTATATTCTACTGCCATGGTATCTCCATACCTGCTGTTTTTTCAGCTTCCGATGAAATTAAAACACAAAAAAAATTTAATGCAAGTGTTCATCACATCATAATTTTTATGCGAAAGTTAATTTGGTGTTAATTTTAATTTTAATAACTTTTAATTTAATAAACATAACAATATCAGTCTGCAGTAATTATTAACCTTAACCAAAGGGGACACAACAGCACACGCTAAACTGTTTTTTTATTTTAAAAAAATGCACATGAAAACACCTCGATAAATGAATTTTGAAAATTTAGAAAAATTAACGAAGAAAACGAGACAAATGTAAGAGAAAACTCACACGATTAAATTAACATTTTGTTAATTGGAATCATTTTTATGTAAGAACTGTGGAAACTTAAGATACAATGAACCGCCAAGCAAGTTCAATCGCATCAATTCATACTGAACGAACAATTAGCGAACCAGAACCGATTAGGTCGTGTTTATTGTAAAGTGAAACATCAGATTTTTCATTGAAAACTGTCAGCTTAAGCAAAAAGCAAAATGAAACATAAACATCTGCTTGATTTGTTTAAAAACCACAAAAGATAAAAACCACAGATAATTGTAGGAAATGTCTACCAAAATATTTCAATTTGGTGTTATTAGAATGACCATCGTAAGTGCTTTTGATACCTCAGGTATAATCAAAACTTTGCGACTGGCAGAGAAATTTCGATCTCACAAGAAGCGTGTAATAATTAATAATTAAAGAATGAAAGTTACCCGTACACATACAACAATTAATATTAATTAAGTCATAGTAACAGCTAAGGCAACGACTACGATTAAACTTAAATCAAACATAAATTCTGACACCTTTATTGCCAATTGGTTTTTAAATAGCATTACAGACAATCTACCTACTACAGTGTCATTTAACCCAGCCAGGAACTTAAAACTTGCCAACAAAAGATTTCAGTAAAGGCAACAAACTCGACATGCGTTTTGCTTTTACTTTCGGAATTCTTTTGTTAACTTATTATACGAAGGTCGGATAAGTCGAAGTACTAATTTACCCGTTCTACTTTTTACGAAATATCCATTTGGAATGGATAATAGCAGGTAGTTTTTCTAAATAACATCTTAACCAGTTTAAATGTTTGCACTTTGTCTGTTTAAAGGCAAACGTTTAAAAATTCTGGGAAACTGCAGACAGAGCAATAAATCAAATCTATCCCTTAGGTTTAGAAGATAAGATACTCAGTACGAACATTTCGATAACAGTTATACTGGCGTCACTCGGATGGCTGAATCATTGTTCGTTTACCGTTTTAAGCCTCAACTCTAAGTATTAGGGTTGTTCAGAGAAACAGCAATTAAAGATTTTTTAAATTTAGAAAATCAGCTTAGGAGAAATTCTTTGCTAAAAGTTAAATGCTTTTTTTTCGTGAAGGATAGTTTAACAACTAAATTACGACTGTTTTTGATGACTGTTAAAACTACTACATCAGGGTTAAGTTGAATAAAGGAGTGTATAGGGCGTAGTAAAAAAACTTGTAAAAATATAATATAACATTCGTATGTATTAAGTCTACAAAAGCAATATTGAATATTTTATCCCAAACGCATTAAAAACGCCTTTTCTCCGATAACGAGACTAACTTTATTGGAACTCAAAATGGGGCAAATTGTGGGCAAATTGCTCTTTTAAAACTCGAAAACTCTTCTTCAGTCAAGAACAAAAGTTTTAAGTACAGTTAATCAAATCCGTAATTATGACTGTTCCGGTATTCGTTTACTTCACTAAGGAAAACCACGAATAACCCTAGCAAGAACAGTCTTCCACGTGCATATTTGAAGAATTCCGAAAGACTGCCTAACCAAATTGAATTTAACAAAACCTATAATGCTTGCTATCGAATAAGGAAGGATTTCTCACGCATTCGTATAAAGACAGGCAAACCTCAAAAATGGTAGTTGTTTCACTAAAGTGTGGATGGATTTCTAGGGAAACAGCTTTGCTTACTTTATGTAGAAAGTATAATTTTAGAGAAAACTAAAGATTAGTAGTTTTCAGAAGAAAACAATTGATATAAGCTACAAGGCCTCTTGGCATTGTTAGTGTCTATTTTATTATTAATATTTATTTTAGTATCATTCTGGTTTTGTAACAAGGTCAATAGAAAATTCAACATAAGGTTGTTGGATGGTAAAACCAGGCCTTAGACTACAACACGTTTAGGTCTTTTAGAAGGCTGAGGAAGCCGAAGCCCGTTCCTGGTCCTTGCTTGTATTTAGCATCTTAAGAAGATCAATGCAGGGCGAAAACCAACTTTGGACTACAGCAGATAGTCTGTGGCATCTCTCGCTTTCTTACAGGCCTAACAGAGGGCGAAGCCCGATTTTAGGCGACAGCAGGTGGCCTGTTAATTGGCGTAGCCTAAATGGAGAACAAATCTTAACCTATATTAAAAAAAAAGAGACTTCATTCAGCTGGCCACACCCGTTGAAGTGCGTAGCCCGACGGGTCGTCATATTTAACATGCATAAGTGAGTTAATAGAGGGCAACGCTCGATCTAGACCTACCGCGTAGGTTGCTTGTGGCTAACTTAGCCTCCTTAGGAGGTTAATGGAGGACAAAGGTCGACCTTGGGTCATTGTATATGACTCGTTGGATGGCGTAACTTGAACCGTGTTCGAATTTAGCTGTCTTGGAAGGCAGATGAAAAATGAAACCCAATTTTGAACCACTGCAGGCGATCATCTGGAGGATATTATTCTATCCGTGCTGGCATTTAGCATTCTTAAGAAGGCCAATACGGAGTGAAGCCCCTGTGGCGTATTTAGCTCCCCTGGAAGGCAAATCAAAGGTGAAGCCTGACTTTGAGTCACTGCAGGCAATCAATTGGAAGATATTATCCTACCCGTATTGGTATTTAGCATTCTTAAGAAGGTCAATCGGGAGTGAAGCCCCTACGGCGTATTTAGCTCTCTTAGAAGGCAGATGAAAGGTGAAACCCAACTTTGAGTCACTGCAGGCGATCACTTGGAGGAAATTATCCTACCCGTGTTGGTATTTAGCATTCTTAAGAAGGTCAATCGGGAGTGAAGCTTCTGTGGCGTATCTAGCTCTCTTGGAAGGCAAAGTAAAGTTAAAACCTGACTTTGAGTCACTGCAGGCGATCACGTGGAGAAGATTATTCTACTCGTGTTGGTGTTTTGCTCTCTTAAGGAAAACCAACCAAGGATAAACCCCGTGTGGCGTATTTAGCTCTTTTGGAATTTAGATGGAAGGTGACGCCCGACTTTGAGTTACTGCAGGCGACCACTTGGAGGGTTATATCCTACCTGTGTTTGTATTTAGCGTTCTTTAAAAAGTTAATGGAGGAGGAAAAGCGGCCTTGGACCACCGCAGGTGGTTTGTGACATATTAGCTCTCTTAGAAAGTTGAATCCGCTTTTAAACAACAGAGACCCTACAGGTAGCTTCACCCGTTAGAGGTCTTGTGTTCGTATTTAGCATTTTTAAGAAGGTCAATGAAAGGCAACGCTCGATCTTGTTCCACGCCGAAGATTGCTTACAGTTCATTTGACCTTTTTTAGGAGCCTGAATCGTGTTAGTATTTAACATTTTTAAGGAAGTTACTGGAAAGTGAAACCCCTGTGGTGTATTTAGCGTTCTCAAGAAGGTTAATGAAAAGCGAAGTTTGATACTGGCTCACCACGCAGGTTGCTTGTGGTATATTTAGCCTCCTGAGGAAGTTGCTTTGGTATTTTTAAAAAGGTTATTGGAAGGAGAAGGTCGACCATGAGCCGCCGCAGAGGTCCTCTGACAATCTAGCTCTCTTAGAAGTTTGAAGGAAAGCGTCGGATAACTTAGTGAAAACTTTATCTGTAGTTTGTTCCTTGAGAAGTCTAACAGAGAACACAGCTTAATCTGTTTTTTAAAAACAGAGACTCCGCAGGCAGTTACACCCTTTAGAGAGCGTGTTTAGCATTTTTAAGAAGGTCAATAAAAGGTGAAGTTCTATTTTACCACACCGCATAGGTTGCTTACAGTTCATTTGGCCTTTTTAGGAGGTCAAAGCCCGTTCTTGTGTCGTTGGTAGTGTAGCCTGAATTGTGTTAGTATTTATCATTTTTAAAAAGCTCAATAAAAAGTAAAGCCCCTGTAGCGTATTTAGCTTCCTTATAAGGCAGATGGAAAGTAAAACCTGTCTTGGAGTTATTGGACCAATTGGAGAGTATTATCGTACCCGTGTTCGTATTTGTCATTTTTAAAAAAGTTAATGGAAGGCAAAGGTGTCGATTTTGGACTACCGCAGGGGGCTGTGACATATTTAGCTCTCTTAGAAGGTTGAAGAAAGGGGCTAGATGACATAGTCTAAACAATGTTTTTAATTCGCTCTTTCAGGAAGTTATTGAAAAACGATTGATGTTGATACACCCATTAGAGACGTAGCCCGATCCGTGTTCGTATTTAACATTTTTCAAATGGCCCACCGTGTAGGTTGCTTATGATATATTTAACCCTTGCAGGAGGTTGATGAAGGGCGAAGCTCGACCTTGGGTAATTGGTGGTGTAGCCTAAACTGCGCTCATATTAAGCATTCTTAAGAAGGTCAATGAGAAGTAAAGCCCCTGTGGTGTATTCAGCTCTCTTAGAAGGTTGGGTGACTGCAGGTGGCTTTTAGGAGGACATGTTGGTATTTAGCATTCTTGAGAAAGTACAGTAGAGGGTAAATTCCAACCTTGAACTACAGCAAGTGACCTGTGGCATATCAAGCTGTCTTAGAAGATTGACAGAGGGTGAAGTCCGACTGTAGGCTACCATAGGTGGTGTAGCCCAAACCGTGTTTGTAGCTCGTTCCTTGAGAAAGTTAATAAAGAACGGAGCTCGAACCTGTTTGTATTTAGCATTCGTAAGAAGGTGAATGGAAAGTGAAGCCTCTATGGCATATTTAGCTTTCTTATGTCGGGTTGCAGAAAGTACAATTAATCAAATGATCAAGTTAATCTAAGATTAGCCGATCTGCTTAAATAATTTTGAATTTCCATTTGATTAATTCTACTTTTTGCAACTGGACCCTAGAATGTTGATGGAAAGTGAAACCCGACTTTGGATTAACCTTAAGAAGATTGATGGAGGGTAAAGGGAGACTTTGCGCCACCGCAGGTGGCCTGTGACATATTTAACTCTTTTAGAAGACGGAAAGAAGGTGTCGTTTCATGTTTGTAATTGTAATTGAGAAGATGATTACCGCAAGCGGCTGCATCCGTTTCTACTTCAAGAAGGCTAAAAGAAGGAACGTCAACGTAGTGAGACCGAAGCTAGCGTAGAATAAGCAAAAAACAAGAAAGTTATGGTGTATTTCCCGCCGAAGGCGGGTGGCCGTTCTAGATACCCTTTGGACGAAGTTTGATTATCCCAACGTGCACAATTGCGAGAATTTGACGCTGAAAACACGTTAATGTGGTCGAATGAAGATAAGTTTGAAGAGATCTTCAGAGATCAAAAAATAGAATATTACTCAAAGCAATCTACACTGTAGCAGTAACGATCATAGAATTAAACGACCAAAGGCAGGGTAAGAGTGTAAAAAAATTAGTGGAAGCAGCTTGGAAAAAACGACTGACAAAGCAGATCGACGAGCAAAAAGCAAAAGCTGAAACTGAAGGTTCACTAATGGTAACTCAAGATGAAGTGATCCGTACCAAGAATTGCGAAAAACACATAATGAAAGTGGAAGTAGGTGACATTTCCTGGAAATGCCGAACATACCAAGAAATTATAGTATATATTACAGCAAAGTGGACAACACTTTCAAACAGGCATAACCAAGTAGCAAAGATCATTCACAACCAGATTACCAAAAAGTACAACCTTCTAAATGATTCATCACCTTATTGTTGATTTGTTCCAAAACCAATACTAGAATCGAGCGAACATCGTTTTCTAATTAAACCATTGTACGACACTTTTTCCAATCCATTTTTTTCAATGGTTCTTTTTTCCACTGGTTTTTGTTTCTAATGGCTTTTTTTCCACAAGCTCTGTTTTCCAAAACATTTTTCCAATATTAAGCTAACCTAACCTAAGGAATCAATATGAAGCTGTGTTACATCGTTTTTCGAGAACCAACAACCTGTCCGAGGTTTGCACAGCAGATTTTAAGTAGTCGTGAGGAAGAATCCGCCGAGTTTATACAGGTTCCTATCTGAACTTCAAGAAAAAGCGAGATACAAAAGCGATGATCCACGAACTTGGTATAGGCCGCCGTATCAAGAAATCAAGAAATCGGGACCGAATAAAAATCGAGAAAAGAATCTACGATGTAGTTTCTAAATTTGTTTAAACACTTCTGGAAAGTTGAAGAAGTAAGCATACTACCACCAATTGTAATTTCAGTCACAAGAATTTGTGTCCCAAAACTTAGAAAGTAATAGTCGAAAACTGGAAATTCCTCTGAAGATCATTTTTACCATCCAGAAGGCCATAATTCTACAAACCTGCCATATCCTCAGAAAGCTCTTTGGTACTATGACATGAGATGAGTAACACAACCCGTTCATACCGGTTTATGCTGAGAAAAATCCCGAGAAATAATAAAATTGTCTGACCTGGTTATTATACCCTGTTACCGTATGAATGACCTAGACATGGGGATGGCACAGCCAGCGACCTTAGTCAGAATTCCAAACTCTCCCGGAATATAATAAGGAAGAAATCTGGCAGTAGGCATGAAACGTCGTCTCTCGCACGTAATTGGAGAAAATAGAAATCGGAAAGAACCACCAACTCTGTGATATTGATAGAACGGGCTCACAGGAATCAAACTGTTACAATTTATCAGAGTGTGGACTATCTATCATCAACTCCGCCTGCGAAATTGCAATCTACAAATAAGGAAGTTGAACTCAGGAAAGAACGGAAACGTATAGAATGGACAAAGAAAATGAATGTAGATATGGTTAGATCCTAGCTGCTACCGTACTGAAATTAAACAACCAAGAAATACCCAAAAAAGAGGCGTCTAGATGATCTCTCGTAGAAAGTACGATTAACCAAGCAAACTGACCATCTTCGAAACCAAGCTAATGTGATCGCTGACTACCCAAAAGGCGAAAAATCAAAAAAGGTTAAAAACAAAGTAATAGGTATTGCAATAGGAAGTAGAATAGACATGTATTCTCCTATGAATAGAGGGATGAGTTACAACAAAAAGCTATAGCAAAGAGAGCCTGACTACTCAGGTGCAAGAATACAACTAGAAGAAAAATTCAAAACTTGCAGTTTAACATTAATCAGAAAGAGACTATTCCAGATTCCAATTTTGATAAGGAAAGGTTCAGTGATTATTGGAGGTCTAAATGGGAAGATTCAGTGCATGCCGATCTGCATACAGCTTGGTTACAACAGAGAAACAAACAATGCTCCAACCAATGCTTACTGTATCCGATATATCGAAAGAACTAAGACAATAGTAGCAGATCCTGACAAAATAAAGAATTCCTAGTTAAAACAGTTACCACCTGCACAGGAACCTCTAGCTGAAATTTTACTAAAGTTGTAGAAATCTAGATAGCTTCCCTAAGCACCTAAATTACAGCAAATACTTAATATTTTAAAAAAGGCGGCCCTAGCGACCCTTGCAACTATAGACCAGTAACTTGCCTTTCTGATTTATAAACTCTTTACGGCCTTGATTACCCTACACATTTATAGTTAGTATGAGGCAAACGATGTTATAGTACAGAATCAAAAAGGTTGTATCAAGGGTTCATTAGGTTGGAAGGAGATTCAGTTGCTACTAAGCCGGCTGTAGTGAAACAAAGAAATCTTCACATATGTTATATAGATTATTCCAAAGCATATGGTTTATTAGTGCGTCACTTACTAAAGGTACCGTGCAACTCCTGTAGTTCTAGGATTTATGTCTCAAGTTGGATCTTTTAAATTATTCAGAATCTGCAATTAAACTTAAAATATCTAAGTATCACAAAACGAACCCTATATACCATAGATGTTATGAGCAAGCAGGCAATTGCCTTTCACTAAAAATAGATTACGTTAGGTGTGGTAAAAGTTGCGTGTACCCTTTGCAAATTTATTGTGAACTCCCAGGAGTACGCGTTGGAGGTGAACGTACTACACTCTAGGAAAAACATACTGTTTCAGAAGTTATATTTGTTTATCACTTTTTAAACAAATTGATACACACAAGAAAAATATAAAAATATAATTTTTGTTTTACAAATTCATTTTACCACACGCTAGAAAATTAAACGATTGTTGAAAACTTGACTGCTTGCCCTATAAAATATCCCTACGTGAAAACGCAAACATCCTTTTGAATTAAGAAACCCCGTGAAGTTAATGGGTGAGGTCGAAAATAGTAGGTCACTGTTTCTGTGCTTTCCAAATTTAAATTGTTGCGCATGTTCATTGAGCATTTCGCGATCGTGTCAATATTATACACCCGAAGCGTAGTTTATAAAATATTTAAACTGATTTCTATGTTTTCTATCAAATTATCCTTTTACAATCATCAATCTCAACTGATTTTTTAATAAATGTGCCTAAAATTAATTTTCACATAAAATGTAAGTATTTTAAACATTTTTTATTTTATACTTCTATATATTATTATTTCCTTTTAGTTTCTGGTGTCCAAAATGATAAGAAGCCCACAGTATTTATCAGATTCTAATTATCAACAATTAACATATGATATTCCACTTCGAGATCATCAAGGTGTGTTGAAATATCGATATTTAACATTTTCGCTTGGCAGAATAATGCTCCCACCTAATATGTCGCTATAAATTTTTAAAAACGGTCTAAATACATAACATAATTCTGTATGTACTTGAACTAATGCTGTAAAGTCATTATCTAATATAGAAAATGATTTGCTCGCTTCTGTCTCTTTAGTTCTGTTTTCAGTTTGTTTCGTGTTAGGTCTCTTTCTCGTTTTGTCTATTTTAAGTTAATAGCATAAATAGTGAAGACCGAGAACTTTGCTGTCTCTGTGATACTATAACGAATCCGAAACTCTGAAACAGATAAAATAAAATCCAGATCCTTAACTAAAGTTGTAGAAAATGACAAATTTATTTATTCGAATTAGGTTGATTGTGGTTTGCAGGTAGTAGACTTCGTTATCGCGGTTTGCAGCTTAGAAGCGGCAAGTGATTGGTGTTATTTTATAACAAATTATTATTACTAAAGATGCTTCTAGGTCTTTCGTAATTTAGAACTAACAATCTGTTGATTATTTAGTGTCTTCGAAAGTTTAGAGTAGATTTCCAGCGTTGTCTCAGGTTGGCAGCTCGACTCCATAGTGACCAATTGGGAAATGGCGGAGGCACCAAATCAACAACGTTGTACTACTTAACCACCCACAGTATTAGCCTTAATCAAAACAATTCTCGATGTGACTACGTGAAGCTGTTCCGCCAATAATTATTGTCGAACACCCTGTACCTGGAAGTATCACAAGTACAGTCAACTCATAAAGTAATGTAGCAAAATGTTTTACATTTTACCGTTTAACTTCTCATTTAATGGCAAATTCTGCATTTCATAGTTAGTAATCGATTAACTAAGACTAATTTATTAAGTTAGTATGTATGGATTGCAAACATTGTCATTAATTTAGACATTAAATACCAGAATGTAGATCATTTTGCGACATTACTTTATGAGTTGACTGTACGTACTTACTACTTTCTGACCAGTTCCGCGCTGCAAAGAACTTTATGTTTCCGAGCCTCCGAAAGAATTCTCCATTTATTCAGACGATGAAGAAAAAAGGCAAACTGTTACACATTTATTCTAATACAAGAACTCGCAATCTGAAGCTGTCCAAAACCAAAGCGGAGTTGCTGGGATTAAGGCTTCCATAATGGAATCTTCTCAAAGAGAATGTTCTTAATAACTTTGTTTCGCATTCGCAATGAGCAGTTTCAGCCGTATTTGATTAAGAAAGATCCCATGTACTAGATAGATTGACAGTCTTGCTTCGACTAAGATATTTGTGATGACTTGCCGAAATGATGGTGATGGATCTACAACTGAATTTGGTCTGAATGGGACAGCCGAACAAAGATTTGCAATATACAAAAATAAAAGAAGAAATTTTTGAAGATAGGGAAGAAGAAGAAAGCACAAAAGAAAAAATGAAACAGGAAGTCTTCAGCAACCTGCCTTGGGATAACGAGAGAAAAAGCTTGGTACGCATTTTGCCCGGCGGCGTCAACTACAAGGAACTGGTAGAGAACATGTTGATTCTCTATCATAAACTTGATTCCAGAATCTCTTTCCCGTTTTTCATTCCTTCCTCGACAACTACAGCATTGTTAGTGATGAGCATGGTGAACGTTTTTAACAAGAACTGCAACGACGAGAAGAATAAATGATTCACTTCCATATCAGATGCTCGTCAAAGAGAAGCGAAGCAACGTGGAACAAGCCATATGTATTTTTATTATCATATTCGTGTCTTGTACCTTGAATTTGTTTTGTCAAAATTTATTGCTCGGTATTGCATCCAGAGTGAGTCTATTGATGATAACTCGTAAACTTATGGTTATCATTCGGTCTTGTTTTGCCTTTACTACAATTTAACTTGTTTCTAATGGCTTTTATACACAATTTCATTTACTGGCCCATCACTTACCTGCTTTTCTTTTAAGAAGGTGTTCTTCCATTACCTTATCCATGTTATGAAACCAGCCCTCCATAATCAATAACAATCGGGTCTCAAGCAGAATTGTCGTAGACATTCTTTCATGGATTTCTGCTTGTTCCTTCACTCTATTGTGCTGTAAGGACTTTCTGAACTTCTCGCTTTATCTTACCCGTATCTATCTTGTTATGTCATCACGTCCTCACTCAAGAAATTGTAGCTAAACTTGTACACTCCGACGAAGAATACAGGAGTCACAAGGTACTCGAACAAGAAGATGAGAACAAGATCAATAGCGAAAGAAAATGGTAGAAACAGGGATTCTGTAATCAAGAGGAAATATAGGCATGCGCGAGCCAGATTCTCTAGTTGCCTTTTATGGGGCCCGGGTCGAAACTCGGGTTCAGGGCGGGATTCGGTTTAAACATTTATGGGGCTTTTCGGGCCAGATCGGGCCATTTGGTCTTGTCAAGCCTGTCGAGCCATTGGAGTCTGTCGGGCCATACAGGTTTTTTCGACTTCTCGACCTCTCGGGTTACTTGGATTTATCAGGCCACTTAAATTTCTCGCGCCTGTAAGAACTTTTGGGCTTGTTGGATCATTCTGACCTCTGGAGCCTGTTGGATCATTTGAGCCGTTGGGCTGTTTGGACTTCTCGACCCTGTGGGTCTATCGCGCCTGACGGACAGATCAGGCTTGTCGATTCCAAGACACACAAAGCTATAACGGGAGGAGTTCCGCAAGGCTCTATATTGGGGCCTACACTATGGAACGTCTTATACGATGCTGTAATTGAAGTACAGATGCCGGAAGGGGTGGAGTTGATTTATTGTGCAAAAGACTTATCAATAACAATATTAGCAGCGGATGAATTAAAAATATGCATGCAGAAAAATAAACTGGAAATTGAAGTCTCAAACACTCATATTTAAAATAGAAAAAAGAGATAATTAAACCAAAGAGGCAAGTAAAGTATCTCGGCTTGACTTTTGAAAAACATAAAACAGGTCACATCTAAAGCCGGCAGAATTTTTAATAGTCTAACCAAATTGATGCCGAATGTTAGTGGCCCACCTCAAAACAAAAGAAAAGTCAGTCTACTAGAAGACTGCGCCGACCGGGTTTTCTAGTGGGACTTTTACGCGACCCGAGCCGATAAACGGGTTAGGGTTGGACCAGGCCTCAGTCTAGAGATTTATCGGACTTTTCGGGATTACGTCTGATCAATCGGGCCAGGCAATTTGATCTTGTCGGCCCTGTCGAGCCATTGAAGCCTGTCGGGTCGTTCGGCCCGAACTTTTTGACTTCTCGACCCTTCGGACTTCTTGAGTCTGTGGACCGTTCGCACATCTCGCGCCTGTCTGGCCTTTTGGACATATCGGCCTTTGATTAAATCTTGGCCATGAGCTTTATTTATTTTTAATTTCGAGATTATAATTTCAAGTTCATTTAAAGATGGGGGATCTATTTCTTCATTTAAAGTGGTAATAGCTATAAAATTTCTTACATTAGCCCGTTGTTTCTGGGTTAAGTTTGTTTCATCTGGGTCTGGTAGTAATGAATGTAAAAGAAAATTTGCAGATTCTTCAATTGTGTTGGTATAATTATTTTCTTCATTTAATTTAAAAAAGCCAGGACACTTTTTTATTAAATTTTGAAGTTGCTAGTTTGTATACCACTCCCCATGGATTTGATTTTAAATCATTTTCCACAAAAGAAACCCAAGATATTGTTTGGACTTCATTTAAGTTTATTATTATTATTATTTACTTATCGGCGCTTCGGGTCTATCGAGCCGTTTGGATCTCTCGACCCTGCCGAACCGTTCGGGCTTGTCGGACTGTTCTGGCTCGTCAGACTGTTCGGGCTTGTCGGATCTCTCAAGCCTGTCAAGGTATACGGCTCTGTTGGGTGGCTTAAACTTCTCGGTCCTGTTGGACCGTTCGAGCAGTCGGACATGTCGTGCTTATTGGGCATTTCGGCTCTTCGGGTCTGTCAGGCCGTTTGGAACTTACAGGCCTGCCGGACCTGTCGGAGCTCTCGAGCTTGTCAGGCTATACGGCTCTGTCGGGCCGTTTCAACCTTTCGGGCCTGTTGGACCGTTCGGGCCGTCGGATCTATCACTCATTTTGGGGATTTCGACCCTTCGAGTCTATCGGGCCATTTGGATCTCTCGGGGCCTGTTTTACCGTTCAGGCTTGTCGGACCTCTCGGGTCTGTTGAACCATACTGCTATGTCTGGTCGTTCGAACCTGGTGGGCCTTTAGACCATTCTGGTAGTCGGGCTTGTTGATCCTTTTGAACTCCTCGGCTCTTCTAGTCTCTCGGATCTATTGGGCCTGTCGCACCTCCCGGGCCTGTCGTATCATAAGAGTCTGTCTATAGTCTGTTGGATAGTTCTGACCGTCGAGCTTGTCGGACCGTTCGGGCCTCTCGAGTGTGTTGAATCGTTTGGGCCGTTGAGCCTTTTGGACTTCTCGAACCTTCGGGTTATTTACCCTCTCGGGTCTGTCGGACCGATTGGGCTTGTCGGGCCATTAGGGTCTGTCGGACCGTTCGGACCTCTCAGTCTTGTTAGAGCGTTCTGGCCGTAGGGTTTGTCGGACCTTTTAGACTTCTCGATCATTCTGGACGTCTCGGTCTTTTAGGTCTATCGGGCCGTTTGCATTTCTCGAGCATGTTGAATCGTTTAGGTTGTTAGGCCTTTTGAACTTTTCGACACTTCGGGTCTATCCGACCATTTCCTTTCTCGGGTATCTTGAACCAATCGAGCTTGTCGAGCCATATAGGTCTGTCAGGCCGTTCGAACCTTTCGGGCCTGTTGAAGTGTTCTGGCTTGTCGAGCTTGTCGGGTCTTTTGAACTTCTCGGCTTTTAGGGTCTATTGGGCCGTTTGGATTTCTCGAGCCTGTTGGACCTCTCAAGCCTGTCGGATCTCTCGGGTCATACGTATCTGTTGGACGGATTTTTGTAACTGCAAGGGTCAGGTTTTTAATTCAAATTCAAATTTTAAATTTAGGTTCGCTTCCTAAGAGTTACTTTCTTTTAGTTATTGCTATTAGAGTACTCCAATGGGTAATGTTTGCTACGCTAAAAATGTGTTTTGCACAATATTAAGGTTGGGCACAAATTAAGTGTACGACAGCTAAAGATTTATAAATTTACTAGGTTTTGCAACAGTTGTAGTGAGGACCACTCCCCAGATAGCTTTAGCATATGGGCCGCATCCGCAACCAACAACTTGCCTTTATTGCCATAAACAAATAACGACTACAGTTGTCAACGATCCCACGGTTAGAACACATCAGATGGCATTTCTCCTGTGTATCTTCTGGTAAGAATAAAAAAGATTGCAGAGCAAAAAAGAGGAAGTTTTGAACTATTTCTTGATAGTTCTTCATATTAATTACAGTTTTATAAATTTACTGTGTTCGTGTTTTGCAGTTGCATGCCGTGCATTCCTTACTGTATGAATTCATGTCAAAACAGAAATCATTACTGCCCAAATTGCGATGCCTTTTTGGGAACTTACAGTGATGGGCCAGGACGACCAGGTCAGCTGTGAGAGAAGTGGTTATACTTAAGAAAATCTAGAGAATGTAAAACTTGACTACCTCTTTCTAAATATAGAAGTTTTAGTATTAATTGAAATCCAACTTCATATTTTTGTAAAACTGCTTTTTATTATTGTACTTAATAATGCAAATAAATATATTGGAGTTAACTCGTTTACAATTTATTTATTTGTACGGCAGATGTGTTAAAGCTTAGATTTACCGATACTTATTTCTACATGATGCTATCGTTGCTATGATAACGGTGACGTAATTGCTGTCCTTTATGCAGATTGACTTCAGTGATTCAGCCTGCAAAGTGATTGTTTTATGCAGTCCGCTTTTCTCAATAATTACGGTAATTCCTTATTCTCTGTAGTTACATGAAGGCAGCCTTACAGCATGGAAAATAATAATATGATAATATTCAAGATTGACTTTGGAATGGATTATTTTCTAATTTTCTTTCGTTTAGTGACAATGACAATTACAAACCTGTTTCTTAGAAACATTTAGAAATCATTTTGGTGCTCGATCGAAATTATTTGTCGCACAACATATAAAATTTTCCAGGAAAATAAAAACAATGAAAATGTCATTCCACCCTCCCATCTGTAAGCACCTAATGAAAACCTATTTATTGATTATTCAATTTACGAGCACACACGCATAGTATCTCAGCTCACGCTTTTATGTTTATTCAGTTATCGGAATGCATTTCGTCAACATCTAATTGATTAAATACCAAAATGGCCACAACGCTCTATAGGAGATCAAAATAAACGAGAGAATGTGCAAACACAACAGGGTAATAAGTTCTAACGGACGCAGAATAGGATATCAATCTTTTCCTAAATTAAAAATGTTTATCAACGCCAAGTAGGTTAGAAGGTTTACGCCACTGGTTGAGGGAGTGGTGTTATTGTGCAATAATAACACTAACAGCTTCTGAAAATCGATATTTATAGAAAGAGCACACTCTATATACCATGATGTAGTAGGCATATAAAACAGAAATTTCAACAAACAAGGCAAATTGGTAGTATGCATATAAGTTTTTAATTTCTTTTCGTTTTTAGGGATAAAGTTTGCTGGATCAATTCCCTTTTTTACGTATTTAGGTCAACACAATTAGTGAAGCTGTCTAAAGGTTAGAATCAAAAGTTAGTTCTAAAAATCAGACACAGCTTTAAAAGAGAAAATTCTATTAAAATGATAGCGTCGCTATTCAGAGAAATTATTGTTTCCTTTTAGTATTATTTCCAAGACATGATCAAAGTTATTACTTATTATTTACAAACGATTGGACTTTAGAATAATTCCTTTATTTTATTTAATCGGCAAACAGATTAGCTACAATCGCAAACGAGCAATGTGTATTTGGAAAATAAATTTGGACATCTCAATTATATTTATTCATTAAAATCTATTGACTAATCCAACTCAAAATATAATTATGTAAATACAAAACGATTCTCTACAAGATCAAAAGGTTAAAGGTCATAACTGTCGGTGATGATACAAAACATATAATGTGATAATAAAATGAATTAATTACTACAAGTGAATTTAATTTTAAATGTTTGAAAAATCGAAATGTCCCAAACAATTTAATTAAGGGTTCATTCTATATCAAATCAATACAGGAATTAATAAATTCTCCCTTGATCTCTCAAAACATATGATGCTTAGTGTTGCGGAATTTTCCCCAAATAAACCCCAAATGATTGTTGTTTATTGAAAACTTTATTTGTACACCATCTTAATGCAAATTATAAGTTTCAAATGAGATTGGTGGTTTTTAAAAAAGGAATTTTCCAAAAACCATGAATTAGAAATATTCTCTTTTTAATTCTTTTGGTGTTATCCGTTCAAGATTTATTATCAGACTAACTTTATAAAAACATCATGTTAAAATGATAATAGGAAAATGCTAACTAGGTATATAATATTACATTACAGTATTTTATTCTATATTATATAGGTTGTTGCACTATAACTCCTCCATACCCAAATCGTGGCGTATTTCATGGGGTGAAAAATGCCACAAGGCGCGCTGAGGGATCTTGTTGCTGCTGCTCTTCAACGGGAGTTGCTCCATCTTGTTTCGACCTTTTCCAGTTTCTTCGAATGCAACATCTTATAAGGTAGATTCCAGCGAAGACTAGGATCACGTAGATAGGAATAATCCAAGGATTAATCGGAGAGTTTTTATTGTAAATTGGTATTAATGGTTTTAAATTTTGTTGCTCCTTCTGCAGCTGGTGAATTTTATCAAGGTTTACAGTTTTAATTATTATTTTTGTGAGATGAATATTAATTTCAGGTAGTAGCATTGGCTGACCTCTGCTGACTTCCTTCTCGTTGACATAGTTAAAATCATTGGTTTGGAAACGGTATCCTACAGGTAGGTATATCAAATAACTTCCCTTTAACGTGATGAGGTCCGAATGACGACAAGCGGTTTGAATTTTCGTTTCATTCAGGAAAATTCCTATGTAATGAGATTCGTCGATTTGTTGTACGATGCTTTTGGTGATTCCCACCGGGGTTCGTTAACAACTTTCTTTTGAAAATTCCACTTGTAACAATTGTAAAACGCAATCTTCTTCTTGCATTCCGATCACAAGGTTGCCATCTGGGCAGTAGTATCCAGGGTGCAAGTGGATGCAAGGTATTGATGTGTATTGGTAAAAATTTTCGCTCATTACCAGATAGGTGTTAGGGGGAATAATTGTTGTACCATTTTGAGTAGGAATGGAATATAGGTGACAATAATAAAATATCTCAGGAAGTACTAAGGGAAAGTGGAGAACAAAAACGATTTTATTATTGGAATGATAAGCCTCGATTTCTAGAAGGTCGTAATATCTATATGTATTATTTGGTAAATTTGGGAAAATTAATGAGTCTGAAGAATAATACTTTAATGCAGTTTGTACAATTGATTCAAGTTCATCGATTTTTAGAATACTACTATGAAGTGTGTTTAATCTAGCAAACGTGACTGCATTCTCGATGTCACTTAATAATTGTAAAATTAAATTTAAGGTTAAATTAATTTGATCCAAAATGTTTCTGGTTTCTAGATAATCACTAAGATTGAACATTAAATCCTTAAACTCAAATTGTATTCTATTTAAGTTAGAGGTATTAACTTCTTGGTTATGTTTGATTAGAGAAACTGTTTCATTAAAATTTTCAATGATTCGTGTAGTAAGAGAAATTTCCCTATTTAGTTTTTGAAGAACTTGAATTTGGTTATTTTCTAAATCATTTATTGCTTGATCGTAATGTTCGGCATCATTTGCATCTAGATTTCCTGTAATACCTTTAATGATTATTCCTAATCCATCAATAAGACCTCGTTTTACTCGAATGTTAGGACTCAGAGAGTTGAATTTTTGTTCTGTCGAATATAATTGATATGATATAGCCCTTTGAAGGTTGTCTAATTCAAAAAAATATTGATTTTCACGTTTTGAAATAATAAAACTAATATTTTGGCAATGCTGCTTTATAAGAGCTATTTCATTTCCAATGGGTTCTAGGTTAAAGTAATGGATGAATGTATGGGTTTTAAATTTTATCCTTGCTCGACCCAGCTTGTACGGTAGAATCCCTGGGTTCCGGTTGAGGTTGGTTATTGTTACCTCTTGAAGGGTTGCCAGGTGGTATCTGCAACAATTTCGGCTGGTTAGCCGGTGGACGTTTCAAATTTTGTTTATGATAGGTTTTACGTGAAGCTTTTACCTTCAGTTTTTTGTTTTTCATTACCTTTTCTTTCGCGAATTTGGGCAGCAACTTATTTCTAGTGTTAGTGGTGATTTTTCTATATACATCTGTATCGGGGTTATAGGTCAATGGATCTTCGCGACTCTTGTTATGATTTTCAATAACAGATTCCTTTTGGTTAACTAACTGTTCGTTTAACCTTTTATAGATTATAATTATAGAGGTATTATAATTATAGAGATAAAAACTCGAATTTAAAAATTTAAAATTTAGGCCAAGTTTGCACCTTTCGATCCATCACCGAAAAACTGCTTCCAAGTTCCTTGCACAACTGTCTCGAGTAGCTGAAACTGCAGTCCACTATCTCATTCCGCTGTTCAACTAAAAAATCTTCAATGTCCCAATTTTGTCGCGCACCGTTGAATGTCGTTAATCTTTCGAAGGACTTCAGGCCAAAACCCGAGGTAACAAAGGAAAGAAAACGACTGCATTGGTGGCAACAACGCCCTAGCATCCGACCGAGTGACTGCATTTTCTGTTCTATCGGTGATTAACTCTTTGAGAGCATCCAGGGTCTTGGAAAAATACGTCTTCCACAATTCGACAGCTTTTTGTCTTGAGCTCCATCGGGTTTCATCAGGCGTTTTACCCCTTGGCCAGTAGCAGCAGTCAAAACGTCCCAACGATGGCTTGATGACGAGAAGAACAAATATATTTTGTCCACCGTCCCGAAAAAGGTAACAGATTCCAAAGTGACGGAAGTGGCGTGAACACCAACTAGGTTCAAAGAGTGGTTAGTGCATGCGACGAACTGGGCCTTGGGGTTAACTGTATTAATTCTTGCTTGAACTCCAGTATGTATTCCGAACGTAACAGCAACGTTATCGTAAGCTTGGCCTCTACAGTTTTAAATGTTGAGTCCATCTTGGTCGATTCTTTCCAAAATCATTTTCGCCATCTGTTCAGCGTTTTTACCTCTGGTTTCAATGAAATCAACATAGGACTCTACTACAGCTGCCTTGGACCCTTCGATTTTTACATACCGCAGAATTTGACTAGTTTGGTCCGTGCGGGAAACATCTGGCTTGCAGAAATACTTGGTTTCTTTCATTGCTTGAATGATTTTCATTCCTTACGTAATCGCCCAGTACCTTGATAAATTGGTTTTGGATCTGGGATGGTAAGTAGGTGACGGTGTTCGTGTTTCCTAACTTGCTCTTCGTCAGGTGTTCGCTCCAAACAGGATCATATTTCGCCAGTAGGTTCACCATCTCTAAAAAGTTTCCTCTGCTGTTCTCACCGTCCAAATTTTCTTGGAGGCCAACTCTTGCTTCGGCAGAAACCTTACAATGTCCAGTAATTGTACTAAAAGGTTTCTCCATTGTTTTCCTCTTTCAGATAACTTTTTGTTCATCTCCGTCAATGATACTGCCTCGGAGAAGTCTAATTTCCAAAGGTTTCCATCTTGTAAAGTTTTTCAAGTGGCTAGCACTGTGTTTAATAGTATGATGCCGCATTAACTTGATTTATTTCGCATGTGACAGCGTAGCCACTACAAAAATAGTATTCGATGGTATTCGTGGTCCCAAGTTTTTTCTTTTGTAGAAGTTGGCATTTAGGCTTAGAGACTTTTTGCTCATACATAGCACAATTTAGCATGCAGATCGAATAGAAAAATAGAACATGGCGTATAAATCAAAATCGAATGTCAACTGTCGGATTTACATTATACTAGAATTGACTAGCAGCTCTCGAACGAAATTCGAAAGGGAATTCAGATAAAAAAAGTATAATATAAAACAGGCTTTACATATTTTACTCTATTTTTTACATGTAACGCAAAAAATAGTTTCTTACGCGTAAATACCCAACCCTGCTACTGACGAACCAAGGAACGTTATCCTTGCAAACTCTTAAAATTTGTTAGCTACTGGAGCACCCAATAGGAACTAAGAACGGGCGCCAATACTTACGAATGTTTACACGCCTGGGACATGACAAGGGCGGCGCACAGTGGTCTGAGCCGAATATCTAGGCGGACAAAAGTCAAAAACATAAGTAAAATGGGTGATGATTGGTGCATGAAAAGGTTATTCGGGTCTCTGGTTAAGAATTTAAGGTTAAAATTGTAAAATTCAAAATGGCGGATTCAAAATGGCGCACATAATTATTAAAAAATTACAAATTGTTTATAAATATGGTTGTATATATTATTGGTAGGTACATTATTACAAAATCCAGGACACCCCCTATTGCTTGAATTAAAATCACATATCGCTATGGTTATTTTTTGTGATTTAAGTGATTGTAGGACATCATGGAGTTGATCTCTTCAATTTCGTATTCCGCCTTATCTGCTGTGGGAGAATATATTTGAACAATACGTATTGATGTTACTTGGTTTACCTGCAAGCTGCATTACTATTATTTCGTTCTTTATTCAGATGCCAACTTCGTGTTTGTTGATCCCGAATAGTACATTGTTGTATTTGCTTGTTGGCATACATCACTCCCGAGCCACCTTGTCTCACTGATTCCACTGATTCATCTTTTTCATCTCTTTTACCGCATTATCTAATTTTCCTGCGGCATACACCGTGCGCACATTCCCAGTACCAATTCTGCTCTTTAATTTTACTATGTCAAACGTGATATGACACCTGCCCAAGACTGTGGGCCATTTTTTTCTGTTTTTCTGACATAATAAAGGTATAGGCAGTATGTTTCCCAGGGGAATATATGTATGTTAAGATAACAGTCATAGTTTCCCGTTACTTTCGACTTATTATAGAATTACATTTGCTTAACTCTAGTTTCTACAGTTATCCCTCTATTATGCGGTGGAATTAGGATTAAAGGAGGATAAAATATGAGTCGATACACATGGAAGGAAACCGGGGAGACCTACATCCGTAAATGGATTAAAGAGGTTTAAGAAGAAGAATATGATTATAATTAAAAAGTTCATCAATAATTGTAGAAGATTGTGAAATAAAAGAAGGAGCTTTTCAAAATTCTTAATTTCTCAACAAATATTTTAAGTAAAGTTATTGATCTTCATCACTTACAAGGATGGCTGAGGTACGCGTATCAAAATATGAGTTTAAAAAAATGTTATTGCCTGTTGAAAAATTTAATTTGCAAGTAGTATGATGAACACTCACAAATCACATTAGTTCTTGATTTTAAGTCACAGCACAACTAAAGCTTCATATTGAAAAAATAAAATTGAAATTCTTGTAAGAAGCTGAACATAACCTACATAAATTAATTCATATTTTTAGGTTTGAAATCAAACTAAAGCACTCGTTATTTACCCAACTATCAATACATAAAGAAATATTGGAAAAAACTAGCCAATAATTGTTTTTAAAATGATATCTTTCAGACACTAATAACAATATGTAAATAGCATGAGACATGCGATACAACCTGTTGTGTGTTTAGAAGTGTTTTGAAGTTTCTTTCGTATATAATTATCCAACCTACAAATAATAATTCTACTTATTACTATTTTATTATTTATACATAACTGACTGATGAGTGTTCATTCAGAACGCTTTTATCTAATTTTCTTCTAATATTACATATTTTGATTTGACCTAGAAATTTCGTTAGTATCCTATTTGGTCGAATAGGTTAGATAATAAAAGGAAGTTTTTGCTATGCAAGGAAGCATACATAAAACATAATACATATACGAGTATTATTTCCCACTACTTAAATTCGTGTATGTAGATAATGTTTACTGTACTACTACCTCGAACAAAAGAGATCGATTTGTTGTTAAATCACGCATTTACCTTGAAATATACTCATACAGATACAATAAAAAAATTCGTTTGTAAACAATAGATTGGTCATAAGTTGAATAAAAAGTTAAGAAGCTAATGTTAAAAACGTGGAATTAATTAACGTATACTAATTATAATTCCAGACAAAGAGTTCATTATTATTTGGAAATAATAACAGTTGTCAAAACTAAATTAGACAAAAAGTAGTTTTATTAAATAGAAGGACGATAATTATATCGTTGTGAGAAATACATCTGAAGTGCAAGACAAAAGGCAATTAGGAAGTAATGTCAGAAAAACAAACTCTGTTATAAAAAAGTATTTAGGTTTTCACTTATAATCAAAAATTCCTTCGCGGTTGTTATCCGTGCGGCTTTCACAGATAGATAGAGGTTGTGCTCCAATTATAACAATGTTACAATTCCAGAAAAGAGTAACCTTTGGCATTTGATCCTCTTGCTCCTATCTCCGTAAAAAATGAAGACATTTTGTTCTTCATGCGGACTTTTTCATGAGAGATCAAAATATTGAAACTTCGATTTGCGATTTTAGTAACTACCATAGAGAATCAGTCACTGATCACGAGCGATAGCTTTTCGACACGGAGTGCAGACAATCACAACCACATTCTATCTAAATGTAAAGATGATTCGGTAACTCTTAAAAGATGACATCATATTTAAGTCAAAATGAACGGGCTATAATGTTTGGTAATAGATTCTTGTTCTGTTCTACAAAGCAAATGATAGGTAGCTTGCTGGAAATTAAATTCTACTATCATAGTTAGCAAATGTACCCAAATTTCTGACTTTCTCACTATTAGTTACAGTACATCTTGATTGGCTTTTGAGAATAGCACAGAAAAAATTTGGTTCGCTATAACTTCAACGGTGACGTTTGGTTTTTTGGGCATGCTCGAAGACATAGTCCAAGAAAATCCCTGTTTCAGAGAGAAACTGTGTCTATGTCGTCTATAATGACTACTTTATTGATATTTCCCTGATACAAATTATCATGACTGAAAAAGAAATAACACGGCCCTTCGTCACTGGTAGGTCTTAAATGACCAGAGAGGGCAAATGAATATCCAGATCAGCAATAAATGTAGTACATGGAATGTCAAATCCAAATACTATGAAGCAGAAAAAATACGCAACGTGATTCAAAAGATGCAAATACTCGAAACAGATACAGACGGACTAAGCCAAGCCAGGTGGTCTAACTCAGACAAAATCTCAATTGATCAAATGAAAATGTAGTGATAATAACGTCACATATCACTGGAATAAGGCAATGTATAAATAGAAGTAATCGTAGCTCAATTACAAACAACTCGAACAGAGATTAATTAAACCCAAGTTTACGCTCCAACTGTCGATAAGGTTGGAGAAAGACCTAAACCGTCCCAAAACCCCAAAACAGTTTTACAGCAAAAATTGAAAAAGAGAGAAACTTTCTAGAAAACGAAAGAGGAGAGAGACAATACCGGTAATATCGTTAGAAAACAAATAGACTTTGTCTTAATTAACAAACGTTATAGAAATTCTATCAAGACAGTAAAAACATTTCCTGGTGCAGACGCAGCTTCGGACCACAAATCCATTAGTAGAGAGATTCAAAAGTTATTAATGTCAAAAGGGACAAGAGAAGCTTTGTTTAATACAAAGATACATGGATTAAAACCTTGAACAGATAGAGATTTCCTTAATCGGCTCTATAGGCCCAAACAGCCCGAACGGCCCGAAGGGCCGAAAACTCCAAAAGACCCGACGGTAACAATATAACGGATGAAGTCAATAAGATAGGATTACATTAGCAGTTAGCACAAGCCAACAAAATTAAATGGGAACGAATGACCTTGAAAATCCATGGTTATTATATACATCAGGCTAGATTTAGAGTTCATCTTAACATTCCTTTTCAATTCAAGAAATTCAGGATCATTTTGTTGAGCAACTGCTCTTCTTGTAAAATTTATTGTTCCTGGTACCTCAGAAATTTGAAAGCAATGTTTTGATTGAATATTTATAGAAAATCTGGAAGATAATTATCGTCGCTTTTTGAAATTGCTACAGTTAAAAGTTTATGGTCAGTATGACCAGTTGGAAAGTGTCAAAGTGTCGGAACGTTTCGATTGTGAATTTTATGGCCAGCAACTATTTAGATAGAAAACGGTTACATAAGCTTATAGTTCTTGTGACCCATTGATATGTACTATGTGCTATTTAGTGGTGCATTTTCTGTATTTGGATGAGATAAAATTAGTTCTAGGCAGTTTGTCATAGGCATTGCGTTGACTAGTCGCTGCACAGTGAAGAATAAGACAACCGAAACTACAAACGTACCCCAGCTTCACTTCCTCTACTTCTCAAAGAAAATCATCAGAAAATCCTAACAGGTATAGGCTACAAAACTTAAATTTAACACTGGAAAAGTAAACTAAACACTTGATTACTTAGCACAGACACTGATCCCTGAACGGTGCTAGACATCCGGTCGATAGCGCACTCACTGCTTACCAAGACAAAGGCAGGACCTTGAACGTGTTGTTAACTGGACACGTGGGGAGCAGAAGAGACGATTCCTTCCCTTGCAGTCCCAACTGTAGGGTTCTAATAACTGCCCCGAAGCTTGGGATTGATTCACGGCGGCTTCGATCCTTGGTACTTCGGGGGCTTGATCCAAAGGTTGTTCCGCAAGGTTAAAGATGTCCAGATACGGCGACGAAACGTCGACCTAGATTCCTAAGATATTGCGCTGGATGGCGGTTTGCAGGCAGGGGCCGCTGGTTTAACTATGGCGGATTGGGTTGCTGGTTTCGTCTGTGCTGTGGGCTCTCCGAAAAAATTGCTCAAAATTGGCGATTTCCTAGTCGTTCGCGGTCAGGCCAATCACTGAATCTTCCATTGCGGTGTGGTTCTGGCCGCGTCTACTTTACGAATTCGGTGACTTAGTACTGCCTACTTCTTGCCCACGATCTTGCATTTTTCGACAACGGGGTTTGGTCAGTGGTGTGGCAGCCAGACAGGGATTTTCCTGGCGGTTACTCTTTGAAAGGGATCTGATCTCCTAGTCTTAAGGTCTTCTGGTTGATGTTCTCCTGGGTAACAATGCGGTCCCTACTCGGGGGCCAAAATATGCAGCGTATTTTGTGGAGGCGGTGGTGACGGTACGGTCTGTAAGGGATGTAAAGCAGTAGGTCCCGTATAATTACGATGAGTTGCACGTTAAAAATTTGGGATTGAAAAATCTCGGGTTCTGCTAAATTCTAAATAAATGATGTAGTTGATGCCACGAGGTCTAAGGGAATTGCAACTTGAGGTCTCAGTCACAAAACGACAACAACTTAGCTGTGAATTTTCTGTTTGGATGAGATAAAATTAGTTTTTAAAAAAAGACGTAGACGTGCAAATGAGACAACTTGCCATAGGCGCTGCACAATGAAGAATAAGACAACTGAAGCCACAAACGTATTTCCAAAAATTCAATGTCCAGTCTTAATCTAAAAGATTCTTTACGTCTTGGATATTATGACGCAATTTGTCAACTTCGTACCAATAATCTGTTGACTATTTAGCTTTTTCAAGCGTTTAGCGTAGATTCCCAGCACTATCATCAGTGAGGCATCATTGAACACATTTCTGCACCTTAAGCTAAATTTCGCAAGACGCAAATTGTTCTTGCTTGCATGCACCCTTCTGTGAAATAAATAAGCAATCCTTATGTCGAAGGGTGACATCAACACATCTTCTTGTCAGAAGCTTAAAATTTAGGAAACTATTGGAGCAAAATCACGGCCTACTACATCAACTTCCATTGGTAATAGTAGGCCATGGAAAACGACAATCACTGCTATCTCTATTGGAAATTTAAAAAACTAGTATGAGGGTAAACACACTAGGCACACATCCATATAAGTTTAATTCTGGGAGGATACAGATCAATCAACTTAGAAACAAGGACTTTTCTGAATATTCTTGTATAGGTTACCAGAGGCCAGAGATCAACGATTGACTTTGTAACGGCAAACCAAAAATTGTACCCTAGGCAAATACTTAATGTACGAACACTAACTGCAAATGCTGTTCACAATATAACCTGGTACTATGCAAAGTCCGAGTATTCCTACACCAAACGGAAACAAGAAACCTAATTATATAAGCAAAAATAACGCAGAATCCCTGAAGGATGAGAGACCAAAATTTTATACCAGAGACAACTGGATGGAAAGATTACCCAAAAATCTGTCGCAGAAATAGATAGTGTTGGAGAATCATGGGAGAAAATGAAAACCAACAATAACAAACAGCGCCAACGAAGCAGTAGGACAAAGAACATTTAAAACAAATAAACCAAAAAACAAGAGAGCATGGTTTACATAAAAAGTCAAGATGACAGCAAAAGAGAAAAGAGATGCCTACATAAAATACACCAGTGACAGAATACCGAAAGAGTGTGAAACCTATAAAGAAGTTAGAAATAGACTGAAGAACGAGGTTAAGGGACTGAAGCAAACATATTGGGAAAGATTCACAACAGAGATTGAGCACGACATGTATGGGGGCCAATGCCGAAGTATACACCGAGAAACACGAATAACAACAACAAAATGTAGATACTGAAGAAGACATCGACGAAAATATAACAACTGAAGAGGTACAAGCAGCAATCAAAAAAATGAAAAACAGAAAATCATCAGGAGCTGACAACATCACAAATGAACTTATAAAGTATGGAGGCCCAGAGATCGCAAAGAAACCAGCAAAACTATTTCAAAAAATCGTAAGACGCGGTACCATACCAGAAGAATGGAGAATAAGCGTAACCATCCCCATATACAAAAAAGGATTAAAAACCGACTCACAGAATTATAAAGAAATAGCACTGTTACAGTCTACACTAAACTGCTGACAAAGATTTTAACACAAAAGATAAACAATGTAGTAGGCATATCAGAAGAGCAACAAGGATTCAAGTCCAACAGATCCACAACCGACGCAATATTCATCTTACGACAACTAATAGAGAAGTCTATAGAGTTTGACAAACCGATGTTTTTATACTTTGTGAATCTTTAATGTAATACAAATCATGAGGCAGAAGAGCATCAATGAAAATTATGTAGATACAGTTAGAGAACTCGACAGCCGTAACAAAACAAAAATTAAAACGGAATACAGGCTGACCGAAGAAATAAACGTGTCGGCTGGAATTAGACAAGCGGACAGTCTTAGTCACTGTCTCTTCAACACGATCATGGACATAATAATCCAAAGCGTGAACGAAACCAACATCGGGTTTAAAATGGAGAATTGATCTTTAGGAATCCTCTGCTATGCGGATGATGTGATCCTAATATTCGGCAGATTTAACACAACAGCACAAAAATTAAACATGTTAATATCTTATTAAAAAAACCAATCAATGGTGATATCGAAAAGCCCCATCAGGTGCAAATTAATGGTTAACGAACACATAATACACCAAGTCATGAACTTTACCTACCTGGGAATAGAGATATCAAGTGATAGATACACTACAGAGGAAGTGAAACAACAAACAATTAAGACAGCCAGAATATCAGGATATTTGAGAGATATAGAATGGTGGAGCAAATTCATGAGCACGGAAAGTAAAATCCGAATAAATATATAACGCCAGCGCTTACTTACGCAACCGAAGGCAAAGCGGAGACATCACAGACGAAAAGAATGATGAAAACAACAGAAATGAGGGTGCTACGAACAATCAGGGGAAGGGAATCACACTTAGAGACAGAATGTGGTAAGATGGACACGAACATGACGTCGTAGGTGGAGAGATTACGTCGACAGGATGGATCCCGAGAGGATAGCAAAAATTGGCGAAAATACAAAAACCGGAAACAAAAAGGCCACCAGAACGACCCTCCAAAAGGTGGCATGAAAGCTGGACATCAGCATCGCAAGAGCTAGGATGATAGAATAAACAGACTATGTCCTACTACAAAAAGAAGTAGAAGAAAAAGACAATAAGTCTGAACGTTCTTTTCCAATGGCATTCGTAATTTAGTGTCTGCGGGTGTTTAGAGTAGATTTCCAGCGTTTTTCCCAGAATTCTCGAACATCTAATGACATTACGAAAACGGATATTTGTAAAGTCCCTAAGCACAATTAGCAAATTTACAAGTTTTTAAGTTCTAGACGTGTAAATGTGGCAACTTGCAATAAGAATGAGACAGCTGAAGATGGGACAAACAAATACAATAAATTCTGATTGCACCAATTAATTTGAGAAGAAACAGTAAACGAATCTATCTTAATGCATTTGCCGGACAAGTTTTTGTGTTTTCATTCTGGTTGATTTTGGTACACTCATTGAGTCATTTCTAAGGCCTTACAATAAGTTATCAAATGCATTACCACGTATAATGATAAAAAGTGAAGACAAGAATGACATAATGATTAAGAACTTTCAGAAAGTAAAGTAAAAGTAAGTAAATTAGTGTCTACTTGTCTAGACCATGTAGTAATTCGATTTGAAAACGAATCATACGAACGGTTTGTTATTAACTATAAAATAGCAGATCATTACGTAATAGAAATAAACTTCTTGGCTAATTATGATATACTAGAAGCAAACGAAGATACAATTAGATACGTTATAGATAATGAGAAAGTCAATTATATGATTAAACAAGTAAATTGGGAAGAATTAATGAATATTAATAACGTTACACAACTAACACATCGTTCAATAAGTCCCGAGACTAACAACGAAAACAACATTTTTTTTTTCAAAAATCATTTTTATTCATCAATATAATCTCCTTTTAGAGTGATACAATCTTTCCAACGCCTTTCCAACATTTCTATACCATGTTTATAGAAGGATTTATCCTTTGCTTCAAAATAGGCTTCAGTTTCGGCAATGACCTCCTCATTCGAGCCAAATGTTTTTCCCTGGAGCATTTTTTTGAGATCAGCAAAGAGCCAGTAGTCGCTGGGGGCTAAATCTGGCGAATACGGGGGGTGCGGAAGCAAATCAAAGCCCAACTCGTAGATTTTTGCCATTGTTTTCATGGACTTGTGGCATGGTGCATTGTCTTGCTGAAAAAGGATTTTTTTCTTCTTCATGTGCGGTCGTTTTGCTGCGATCTCCTCCTTCAAACGTACCATCAAATCAATATAATAATCACTGTTGATCGATTTACCTTTTTCCAGGTAGTCAATGAAAATGACGCCATGTGTATCCCAAAAAACAGACGCCATGACTTTGCCAGCAGATTGCTGCGTTTTTGGACGCTTTGGGCGGCTTTCGCCAGCCATGCGCCACTCAGATGATTGCCGATTCGACTCCGGAGTGAAATGATGTATCCATGTTTCATCCATGGTCACGTATCGACGCAGGAAATCCTTTTTATTGCGAGTAAATAGCGATAAACAGCTCTCTGAATCGTCGATTCGTTGCTGTTTTTGTTCCATTGAAAGCAATCGCGGCACCCACTTGGAAAAAACCTTTTTCATGCTCAATTTTTCATGAAGGATTGTAAATACGCTTCCAGATGATATCTGTGTCATTTCTGCAATCTCACGGACCATTACTTTGCGATTTTTCATTACGATTTTGAATACTTCACTCACATTTTCCGGTGTAACGGCTTCCAATGGCCTACCCGAACGTTCCGCATCGTTTGTGTCCGTACGACCACGTTTAAACTCAGCATACCAACGACAAATCGTTGATTTGGATGGAGAGGAGTCCGGGTAACGTTTCTCAAGCCATTGCTGGGCTTCTACGGTGTTTTTACCCATTAAAAAACAATGTTTTATCAACACGCGAAACTCGCTTTGTTCCATTTTTCAAACAAATTACAAAGTGACTTTACTCTAACCTCGATAACTCTGCTGTTTGTGGTCCAATCGACGTGAAATTTTTACACGTTTCATGTGAAGGTTCGCACTCTAGGGAAACGTGGCTAGTTTGGTACTACTAGCACCATCTCTGGGTTAGTCTCGGGACTTATTGAACGATGTGTTATACGAGAAAATTGTGGCAGCATTTTCTTTAATATACAAATTTTCGACACGAACTATTAAGCACAATAAAAATAGAAAATATAAAGTACATAACCCGTGGATTACAGATGAACTACTTAACGAAATTTCTTTTAAAAACGATATGCGGAGTACTTACAAATCAAACAAAAATCCAACTTTATTTAGAAAATACAAAGCATTACGAAATACAGTTCAGAAAAAATAAAGAAAGCTAAAGATAATTATTACTACCAAGAGATATGCAAAAATAGTTCCAACATATCAGGAATTTGGTCAATCTTAAATAACAGACTAGGAAGAAGCAACAACAATATAAAACGGTCATGTTTAAAAAACTTTAAAGATATTGCTACAGAGGAAGAAATAAAGCAACTAACAAATACTTTCAACAACTTCTTTATTTCAATTATCGACAAATTAAGAAAGACCAATAATACACATCAACAGGTAATAATTGATACTCAACTACAATCGTTTTTTTTACCATATATGACCTCAACTGATTTGCACAATATAATACAAACATTTGACGTAAATAAAGCTCCTGGATATGACAACATCAGAATGAAAGACATAAAGAATAATTTAAATATACTGTGTGATATTTTACTACATTTTTTAAATCCAATGATTAGAAATGGTGAAATTCCAGAAAAAATGAAAATATCAATAGTTACTCCAGTTTATAAAAATGGTAAAAAAGATGAGATTAATAACTACAGACCAATCTCGAATCTTCCATCATTAGAAAAAGTTTTACAGAAATATATGAATGACAAATTAAATAGCTACTTGAATAAATTCTCAATTATACCTAATACACAATTTGGTTTTCGAAAAAGAAAGAATACAGAAACGTTATTATTGGATTTTTTTGAAAAAATTAATGTAACTTTAAATGACAGAAAGCATGCAGCCGCGATATTTCTTGATCTATCAAAAGCCTTTGATACAATAGACAGGACTATACTTCTTCGAATATTAAAAGCTTCCGGAGTAAGAGGCACAGTTCACAAATTATTCGAAAGTTTTTTAACAGATCGAGCACAGACTGTCAAAATTAACAATTGTTACAGTGATTTAAAGCAAACACATTTCGGTGTTCCACAAGGATGTATTTTATCACCAACGTTATTTAACTTATACGTAAAAGATATACCTCGAACAAATGGTTTATTGTGTAATATTTATCAATACGCTGATGATACTGCAATATTATCAACAGACATTAATGAAATTACATGTTTGCAGAAATTGCAGAATGATTTCAATTTAATATCAAAATGGTTTACACAACATTATATTTTTATAAACACTAAAAAAACTCAAGCTCTTCAATTTGGAAATTCTAGCATAAATTATACTCTACGAAGTCATAACGAGAAATGCTTATTTTCTGGAAATTTAGTTAATTGCAGTTCTTGCCACAAAATAAACTTTCTAAATGAAGTCAAATATCTTGGAATAATAGTGCAAAAAGATATGAAATGGACTAGACACATAGAATATGTATCTAACAAATTAAAAAGCCTATTATATACATTCTATCAATTACGAACAATTTTGCCAGTGCAAACAAAAATACTAATTTATAAAACTTTGGGAGAATCAATAATAAGATATGGTCTGACGATTTATGGTCATACATATACAATACACCTGGAACCTCTATGAAAGGCGCAAAATAATTTCTTAAAGCTTATGAAAAATAACAATAAAAGAACAGATGACATAAGGAAAGAGCTTGAAATTTTGAAAATTGATCAGTTACGGGATTATATTACCATTTTTAAATATTATTTTAATAAGACATTTCAGCAGATTCAAGAAACTACATATAACATTCGACCATCATCCATAACTTTCATCACTAATAGGTACAATAATTTCTACGGAAGAAACTCGATTTATTATTACATTCCAAAATTACTAAATGAATTTCCTTATAAAAACATAAAGAAAATTTCTGAGCTGAAAAAGAAGCTTCGTGGATGGTTAATTAACAGATAAATTTATAATAACTTATATATTTATTTCTCAAAGAATACATAATTATTTGTTACTACGTTCAAAATCTTAAGTTCTTATTCTATTTGGTCTTTTCGTTACAGTTATACTAGTAGATTATATATTGTTAATATAAATCCTGTAAAACGTCCATATGGACTCACAGGCAATTAATGCAACGTAATTATAATAATAAATAAATAATAATAATAATAATAATAATAATAATAAAAAAGATAAAGAAAATAACAGACAGGTAGTAAATTGTGAAACTTCATGATGTACTACAAAAATCTTATTAAAGTATTCAAGATTTTGGTTTTTAATTTTGATAATAACATTAAACCAATTTTCATTAAGAATTGAATTATTTACATTTAGATACATACACAAATAGAAAATCCAATAAAACTCAATGGTTTGGAAAATAAAACACATACAAGTTAACAACTGAAATGATTTTCGTACTAATAGCTGCATTTTGTGCTATTAAAAAGTAATGAATGCGTTGAAATTGTTTTTGAAATGCAACGAGTTCGTGTTTGTAACATACACACATGTATTTTTCTCTCTCTGCTGATATTTTCAAGCTTTTTCTCACAACAAAAATTAAAACAATTTAAAACAAAAATTCTTCTATTTCCTCCTTAATCATCTAAATTAACCCAAATAGAAATTAATTAAATTACTCTCAATTACATCATCATCAAGAGCTAATAAAACATATTCCCCGTTTCTCTCCCTTTTCATCACTTTTATTACTAGTACTACCAACTAATCTAATCGAAATTTCGCAACCACTTTTTTCCCTCCTTATGTGTACTACACAAAATGATTTCTAATGAACCAAAACAGAATTCTATGTGTTATGACATATGTTTAATGTTAATCCCGCAGCATCTGTTTATAACAGAATAATAAGACAATTTAAATAGGTCAAAGTAAGCGTAGTGCGCAAGTGCGCGCGGGCACTCCTATTTAAAAATAGTTTACACAGTACTATGGAAGAGTAGTATCCTTAATATTATGTTATAGAAGTGTGTAGCCTTGTGATCTTGACATAATTTTTTGTATTGAAAATCGTAAACATAACAAAGAAATTATTTAAATAAATATCAGAATATTTTATTTAACTAAAACTCTTGTGAACTTCACCACTTCAAGTCAACACCAAAAAAGGTTTGTAATTTTCTGACTTTTTTAAAGTTTCATAATTGGATTAAAAAACTAATTTCTTTATAAATAAAGTTAAAAGTTAACTTTCTTTACAAATATAGAAAATTCAAATAGAAATTCTTTTTGTAAAGAAAAATAACCTGTTGAGATTCGAAATTAATTCGGAAAGTTAAAAATACGCGCTATTTATAAAATTTATTTTAGAATCAGATGTAAATATAATTTAAATCTTTTAGACACTTCGCAGTCATATAATTTTAATTTACAGCATAATTTGAGATTGTTTGTTTTTTTTTTGGTTTTAATTAGAATAATAACAGCAATTTTTAAATATTTCATTTGCTAAATGGATTTGGGTGCGCCATCAGAATAGTAAATCTAACACGGAATTAGTGGTCTTTACATTTAAATTTTAATTAAAACAGAAAAGTTTTAATTCGAATTTTTTTGACAAATTATAATTTGATTGTTTTAATTTTATTATTATATTAATTTTGATGTATTAATGAAACTTGCACCATAAATTATTTTTAAAAATTAAAACGATTACCATACAGTTTTGGAATTTAAAATAATAATTAATTATAAATGCGTGAGACGTAGAAGAAAGCTGTTGCTTTAAAGCTGGTTGTTTTACTGCATGAATATATAAAAGAATGACATAATAGTTCTCTTAACAGCAAAAAAGATAAACGAGCGCGTTTGTTAAGATTTTAGTAAGTTGGGAAACAAAAATATAATTAATTGATGTTAAGAAGTCTGCAGAAACATAGGAGAAAAAACGCAACAAATGACTGTGATTCTCTAAATAAGTTTGCACTCCTTAATAGTTTTGACAATGAATATTCGTGTATTAAGTTTGCACTCGCTAGGAAAATGTCATTGTAGGTTAGGAGCGTCGTCGTCCAATAAGTATGTTCATAAACCAGGACGCATGAACTTTCGATACGCGAGCATTAACCGAAAACAAAAACTGTTTGGAATTTTACGCATATTTTTGTATCATACATACATCATGTTGCAGCTTGAAATATTACGATGGTGATCTAATCCGGTAATGAAACAATTATTTGTAATAGAAACTGTCGTAAATATTTCATTCACACTGTACATAAATCAACTGCGATGGTAATAAAAGTATTATCAAATGCTTTTGGAATTTGTCTAGTGCTTATTTTATAATTGATGTGGGAGTTATTTAATACTAATAATTTTTTGGTTTTTGATTTTAACAAAAATTTATTAAAAGAGGTTTTTGGTTTTTAGTGGTCTCTAAAACGCAGCTTTACTGAAGCTCACACTTTTCAATATACAAACTTAATTGTTTTACATCGAAACTGTCCTTTATTTTGGCATTACTGAAAAGCTTATTTTTTAAGCCTAACTAGATTCTTACAAACCCTTTTTTGTCTATCTCGACGTTTCCGCGAACTTCCTAATTTTCGGCAGCATCATATCTTTGAAAAATTCTTTCATGTTTCTGAGTTGTCATTGTTATTCGTGCTTTGTCACAAAACAATTTGTAAAAGTATCAGAAATATCGTGAAACAACTGTTTAACAATGGCGTATCTATGTGAAATGGCGCCTGTGGAAAGTTCCGCGATTACGCCCCTGTAGAAATTTTCAAAAATAGGTTTACTTCTTACCGTCTTAGATTAGCGGGTATTAATAGAATATTATATGAAATTTTAAGTAAGTAATTTGACAAATAACAATCAGTATATACAGTGTATTCATTTTAAAATGATCCACCCTTAATATCTCGTAAACAAATGAAGATATTTAAATAAGAAAAGACGCGTCAATATGTTTATTCATAATTGACTCAATCATAGAGGTCGCTGTGTTCGCTCTCGCATACGTAATCTCAAAATCTTGAATGGAACTCCACCACTTGAGATATGTCCTTGAAAAGGGAATAACAATAGCAATCTTTTGACGGAAACAAAATTTAAATCGGCCTACCAGATCGCAAGTTACAACACAAAACGTCTCATTTCAGGTAAGAATTTAAATTGCGTTAACTAGATAAATAAACGCATAAATAATAAACAGATGAACGTAAACATCTTTAATTGAATAATTTAAATTGAACTGTCAATAGAAACTCAGGACAACAGATAATGGGCTTTCTTTAAAGAAAATGCCTAACCTAACAATTTACATCAGTAGCTTAATTCACACTATTCAACTTCAAATACGTGTAAAGTTAAATTTTTGAATATAAACCCGTTTAGGATTAAGTGCTTTAGTGTACAGTTCTAGTTGAGAAATGACCGTTGTCCGTAGTAGAAGTAAGACACTGCACACTGCATCACGGTCGTTCAGAAAGCTCAAATTAGAAATCGAAAGTGAATTATTTGAAACATATTTTATTAGTAACCTAGCATTATTACAAGAGTTATTGTCTTTTCCGATCGTTTATCATTCCTTTTTTAATGTGTATGACACAGAACCATAAGTTAGAACAGTAGATTTTAGAGAAATTAAATTATTTTTATGTTAAAGGATTTGAACTGTGGTGGGTTAACACTTGGCAGGCAGGTAGCCGTTTTATAATACTTTTACCTGCGTCCTTTATCTTTCTAAACATAAATGAATAGGAAAAGGATGCATACAGCAACACAACTAACGAGTATACGCTTATGGAGGGCATAATATAGAAAATATAGGCTAAAGGGAAATAGAAGATTTAAAGTTCTGGTGGACTTGTGCAGTCAGGATAATCTGAAACGGGTCTAAATTTAAAAATTGAACTATAGTGGCATTTATTTTTCATTCAGAATTATCACTGAAACAACTGAATTGGCCACCTTGATTTAAAGTCACTATACGAAACGTCTCACTGTAACAACAAAGGTAAGTCATGTTTTAATATGTACTTTGGATGAAAATCAAGTGCAACTTTGCATGTTTTGCATTGCATAAGTGAATTGAACTATTAACCTGAGTTGCTACGGTTAGGTATTGTTTTCAAGAGTTGTTTCACTTCTGCTTATACCTTCTATTCCATCAATTAGAAATGCCTATATTCATCTTTTTGTATTCGAAATATACACTAAACAATTGAAATGCGTTTATTTACCTAGCTAACGCGATTTAAATTCTTAACTAAAATGAAACGTTTTGTGCTATAAATTTTGATCAAATAGACCGATTTAAATTTTGTCTTTACTAAAACATTGCTGTTGTTATTCCCTATCTTACGACATATCAAAAGCAGTGGGGTGCCGTTTAAGATTTTTAGGTTATATGTGCGAGAGCGAACACAACGACATCTATGAACGAGTTAATTGTGTATTCTAATGTCCTCTTTCTATAAATAGATTCACGTGTTTTTTCTTATGTATTTCGATATCTTTATAATGATTTTGATATGGTGATCTACTTTTTATTTGCCCTGTTAATTAGTACTTGAAGGTTTCTAGTTCTTCGAAATTATATCTGTTCACTGTTAATCCTGTCAATTGTCTCTTCTTGTTCTTGCCGGCGCGTGCATGTATTTCGTATCTTCTTCATTTATTCATAGGTCTTTTCCATTATCTGTCTTCGTATGTGAATGACATCTATTGTTGATTTTTCTTTCTGTGTCGAGTGTTAGTCTATCTTTCATTATTTTATGTGCTATGTTAAGCAGGATAACACCCCTATAGTTTTTGCATAATGTGTGATCCCTTGCTTTGGTATCGGTGTAATTGTTCATTCTTCTGGATTTCTTTCTTCTTTCCGTATGGTTTGCATAAGTTTATTTAGTTTTTTGTTCAGTTCTTCTCCGTCATATTTTCCACGTCCTGCTTTTCCATTTTTTAGTTTCTTAATATTTTCTGTTATTTCTTCTCGTATTCTTCCACTCCTTCTGCCTCCCATGTTGTCTCCTTGTTGTCTTATCTCACTCCTCTTTGTACATGTCTTCAAAATATTTTTCCATGTCACTTCTTCGATATATGACGTAGTTGTTTTCCTTTTTCCTATCTTCGAGGTAATTGTTTAGTGGTTTTGTGTTATGTCTCTTATTTTCAATTTTTATTTTCTTCATGCTCTCTTCATTTTCCTTTTTCATTTTGCATGATTTTCTTCCCTGCCGGTCCCTAACCATTTTACTCTTGATTGGTTTTTGTTTTTTACTGCTTGTCTATAGTTTGTATCAAACCATTTGTTTCTTCTTTTATTTTGGGTATTATCGATTTTTTTCTCTGCTGATTTCTTTATTCCTTGCTTTATTTTGTCCTTTTTCATATTTTGCTTGCGTCTCCTTTTTCTTCAGTTGGTTCACGTTCCATTTTTTTGCATTTTCTTTCTCTCTGTTGTCGTTGTTTTTATTTTACTTTTGGCTATGACAAGAACATGATCTGACTCAATGTATGATTCTTCTGTAAGATCTTACATCATTTATCGTCTTTCTATGTGTTCTTTTTTATCAAGATATGGTCTATTTGATTTTCCTCTAGACTTCCAGGTCTTATCCACGTTATTTTGTCTATATCATTGTGCTTACATCTCGTGCTGCTTATTTATATGTTGCCGTGAAGTCTTTCCCCATTATTATTTGTGTTTGTGTAGTGTATATACTTCTGCCACCTTCTGGAAACCGCATTCTGTGCGATAGTCTTTTCCTGATTCATGTTCTTTTTCCTTTGTCATATCCGTTGCTATTTCATCCCTCTCTAGTTTATTTGTTAGCGTTTTGGAGCTTTGTTTGTGCCACTATCTGTGGTTTCTATTAATCTGTTTTCCTTATCATCCATCCCAATTCATTGTTCTGCCATCTATTTTTACTTTTTATCGTACCTTGACTGCTGCTCTTTTCTTTCTTTCCTCTTTTGCAGTATCTATTGCTTTTCTTGTATATTTCTTTCTTTTAATGTAAGCGCCGACTCTATGTATCTTTCTCCTCCTTCTCTTGTGTTTCTGAGTCTACCTTTTTCTTGTAGTATCTTAACCTTGTCCTCACATTTCTTCATCTCTATTATGCATCTGTTATTTCCTATCTTAACTGCATTTTTTATATCTGCTTTCAAGTTAAGTATTTTTTCTACCATATTTTGCATACCTTCTCTTAATATCCATCTTTATTACTGATTACCAGATTTTTGCATATTTTTTCTTTTCCAGTTTTTTAACTTTCCTCTCCGCGCCTAGTAGCTTGCTCTTTAACATTTACTACATTTGTTCTGTTCAGTTTTCCTCCGTCTTTTTGGTCTCTTCTTTTAATTTTTTCATTTATTCTTTGTTTAGTTTTATACTTTCTCTGGTTTCATTCAAGTCATTTATCATTTCTTTTTCGTTTCTTTTTTAATCTTTGCTTTAATCTCTGAAATGTCTTCCTTAATCTGGCTTCTTTAATCCTTTCAGTATTACCTAGTCCATATCTGTGTTTTTTCCGACCCCTTGCTTAGTTGGTGTTCTTGGTACTATATTGCGTTTTTGAAAGATTTGTCTTTCGTCCTCCCGGGAGCTATTATGGTCTGGTTTGTTTCTCTTGGATCCTTTTTCTTTTTCTTGACTGTTCATCTGATGTCTTATATCTTTCCTTTTTTACTTATTCCCATCAGCACCGCGCTAGAGCATTACCCCACTTCAATCGTTCGGAGGGATTTCCTCTCTCGGTGATGTGATATGTGTATATCTCTGATTTATGTACGTACAGTGAATTCTTTAGTCTATTCCTTAGCTGTCTGATCTACTTCTATGTCCTCTAAAGCAATAATTATTTCTCAGTCCAATTTATATTTGGCTATTATCTTAAGCGATAAAGTTTGACCGTTATATTCAATCTGTTGACAGCGGTTGATCATTTTTTGCTACTACCGAGTATTACTGTTTATTTAGAATTTCTTTACTATTTTGAATTTTATAATTTTTGGCAAATATTCGATACTCATTGTTAACCAAAACACTAAGACTTAGGCTATACCACCAAATGGGCCACTTTCGGTGACTCCATAATTGGACACTTCACTAACCTTTTTAGTAGACCTGACTGTCACTAAAGCTCGGGCTAAACCCTCGAATTTGCCAACTTTGGTGACTTCTAGTTAAACTTCGCCTTCCATTAACCCTTACATGTCACTAAGATTCAGGCTACGCCCCCGAAAGGGCCGCCCCTAACGGGATGTCGTCCTCCATTGACCTTCTTAACAAACCTAAATGACTAAAGCTCAGGCTACGCCCCCCAAATGGACCACCTTCGGTCACCTCTAGTTCGATTTCGCCCTCCATAATCTTCTTAGCAGACCTAAACGTCATTAAGGGTTAGGCTACGTCACCGAATGGGCCACTTTTGGTGCCTCCAATTGGACTTCGCCCTTCATTAACCTTCTTAGCAGACCTAAATGTCACTAAGCGTCGGACTACGCCCTCGAATTTGCCACTTTTGGTGACTCCTAGTTGGGCTTGCCCTCCATTAACCTCGTTAGCAGACCTAACTGTCACTATGGTTCCACCGACAACCTGTGGTGGCTCCAGGTGGAACTTCGTCCTCCATTAACCTCGCTAAAACGGCTAAATGTCACTATGACTCGGATTACGCCCTCCATTAACCTACTTAAGAGAGCTAGGTATATGTTTCTATCACTTGGCCCAATTATTTGGAAAAATTTCATTTTTAATTCATTTTATGCCGGAAAACGTTATGAAATGCTTTAAAACGAAGAGGAACGTTTGAAAGCGGCTCCCTTACCGCATCTAACAGTCCAAGTCTGGTCTCGATAAGACCAGCCCATCCTGAGATATGAAACATCAATCAGAAAAACAAAAGACCTTGTTAAGAAAGCTAAATGTCACTATGGCTCGGTGACCCAGATTGGGCTTCGCCCTCCATTGACATCCTTAAGAGTATCGTAATTGTAGAGGCTCAAGCTATTCTGTCAGACTGTTAAACAAGATTAGACGATTCTCTTACATAGCATGAGTTCTGATTATTTAGATTGTAGAATCTTCTTTTACAAAAATACAAAATTCATTGTAAAGTACAAACCTCATAAGTAATTTTTTTTCTTTTTTATTAGTTGCTAGTTCCTTCATATCTTTCATATTTCTGTTTCTTTTTCCCCTATTTTATGAATCAGGTCCATCCAAGTTTTCCTTGGTCTACCTTGTCTCCTCTTTCTTCTCATTTCTGCTTCATTTATCTTCTTTAGAAATCTGTTTTGATCCAGTCTCATTAAATGCCCAAACCGATTCACCTGTTTATTCTCGCTTCTTGTAAGTATTGGCTCTTTCCTATTATATCTTCACTTCTAATTCTGTCACATTTGGTTACTCCAGTTATCTTCTTTAGATACTTAAATATCTCATTTCTGTTGCGTGTATCACCGACGCGTGTTTCTTCTGGATAGTCCACGTTTCTGCTCCATATAACATTACTGGGCTCACTATCGAGTTATATACTTTATAGCTTCGTTTCTTGGTCGATTTCTTTTTTTTTCAAAAATATTTAGTGCATAGTAGACTTTGGTTGATTTCTTTATTTTATTCATTGTTATCGAAAGGAGATACCTGTTCTCTTATTTGCCCCTTTAGTATATTATAGCCCTACTTTCTTCTTATATTTTTTTTTTGATTTATTATTATATACTTTGTTTTGTTTATATTTATCTCCATTTTTAGTTTATTATTAATTTTTGCATTTTGTCTCTAGTTTTCGCTATTAATATAATATCGTCTGAGTTAATTCTTATTGCGACTGAGTTTTTAAATCCAATTTTTGTCTTTGAGTCCACACTTTTCTTTCTTCAATTTTGCTGTCATCCTCTTTAGTCTGTTCCAAGATTTTCTATTGCCCGTCTTATAATTTTCTTCTAGTTTTTTTCCAAAGTTCTCCCAGCTCACCTCTTTTGCTTCTTTTACTGCTTGTTTGCTCTATTACGTTTTTCTATATATATTCTACCCGGTTTCGTTCATTGATCTCTTGTTGGGATTTTTTCCAAGCTTCTTTCTTTCGCTGATTTTTTTCTTGATTTCTATAATCCACAATTTAGTTTCCTTATGATTCCTATTTCTTTTCTTCATCCTGCATACTTTCACTGCTGCTTTATACATCGTATTTTTAAGAATGTTCCATCTTTCTTCCCTACCTAGATTTTCATCACTTTTTTTTCTAATTCGTCACTGTTTCATCCTTCATTTTCTAATATTTCTCTCTGTGTATGTCTTGTGTGCTTCGTATACTCTCTTCCTTATGGTCATTGCTACCAGGACTAATTTATGCTGTTGTTTACAGAATGATTTCTGCAGCTATTACGTCGGCGCCAAAAATGCAATTTTAACTTTGTCGTTAGAAATTATTGCATAGTCAGAATGTACTAAAATAAATCTTGTGTGCAATGCATGAAGCACATACACCCGCTAGAAAATCCAGAAATCTAGGCTTGAACACAAATAAAATAATAATATAAACTCAAAACTAAATATTTGGAAGTCTGTCAAAAAATGTTTGTTTTTGAATCAACTTATTTTAAAATAGTAGAGATATATTGCTTGCTTCCGTAGTTTACTAAAAAAAAAGTACAGGAAATTGTATTTTAATATAAAATAATTTTCTTTGTTCAAAATATTATTTTTTCACTTTGTGTTTGCGGAAAACAATCTTTTAATCTATTAGTTGTGGTTGTGGTCAACGCCCACCGAAAACTAAATTAGTTAAGTTATGAAGATGATTGTTACGTGGAAATTTATAACATTATTGGCTGTGTGCAAATTTTATTTACAAAAGGTATAATATAAGAAAATAACCTCTCAGTATGGTGACGATGAATACATTTAATTAAAGCTTTAACAGTCAAGTAGCCATGAATTTATATTATCTAAAGATGTCATGACCTTGCCGAAATTCAGAGAACGTCTTAATCTTCTATTATCGTCGAGTTCACAGATCTTATTTGAGACCACAAAATGTATCGACTACTGTGTTAGTTTTGATAACTTTTTGAGGTCGTAGATAGATAACAATATATTGCTTTAATTTATTTAAGCAAAACACTTTTAATAGCAAATACATTTAGATTATTATTGTTAACTAAATAAAATAAAACTTTAAGGTTTTTCATTCACTCATTGCTCCCTGAAGTAAGTCAAAATACTTTGACGCATTTTTAATTAATTTATACAAAATACCAGTCAGTCTCACTCTCACTATTTCACAGGAAAATATCCAAATAAATATTTCCCGCCGGACGATGACGTCACTATAATTGATCTCTACTCCATCGCAGTTTTCTACTGTTTACCATTTGACACAATCTAATAATATTGTAAACACAGCATCTGATACTTGTTTGAATTTTCCATTTTTAGAGAATTTGTAACTTTTGTTCCGTATCTGCTAATTAATTATAACCGTCACAGATATTTCAAAATTTCCAAGTTTGGTTTTATATTCGAGATACTTATTCTGAGCTCCTTTTCTATTTGAAGTTTGTTTTTTCTATATTTAGATTTTAAAGCAGCTACAGCAGAAAAACCAATTTTGCACAGGTAAGAATTGCAAGATAGTTCAGTTCAGAAGTTTGTTAAAGACGTAATACCAAAATTTGATTTTTCTGCCTCTAGTGACTTGTTTGAAATCAATGAATATGACAAACAGGGCCAAGTTCTGCTCTACGCTGTTATTTACCACCTGCTTTAACGTGAATATTATTTGATCTATTACCGATCTATACTTTCTAAATCCACACTGGTACTGGCCCATTTCCTTTTCTACGACTTCATTTAATTTGTTTTTTATCGCTACCGCCATTATTCTATACACAATATCCATCAGGGCGATGCCCCTATAATTGCACACATCACTCTCTCCCCCTCTTTATGTATTGAACAGATCATTGATCCTTTCCATCTTCTTACCAAACTTTTCTGATTATCATATGAATTTACTTTTCTAGTCTCTCGCATCTTGCTTTCAGCATTTCCGCAGTAACTCCGTTTTCCCCTGGTGACTTATCATTTTTGGGATTTCTGATTATTTCTGCAATCTCTTCTTGCGTCGGTGGATTTTCGCTTTCTGTCGCTGGCGTACAAGCTTCTTCATTTATACCTCCCGTTTCTTCTTCTCTTGGCCTATAGACTTCTTGGAAGTATTCTGCCCATCTGTCCAAACTTTCTTCCATTCCTCCCACTAATTCTCCTTTTTTATTCTTGCAGAAGACAATCTTACTTTGCATATTTCTTCTTTTCTCATTTTTATTCCTTTGTAGAATTCCTTGACTTGTTTTTTGATATAGTTATTCTCTGTTGCAAACTCTACAAGTTTTCTCCCATTTTCGTTACTTTCTTGATGTTGACTGTGTTCTCCGATAACTGGTCTCTACCTCACTTCCTTCCCTATCTGAGCATTAAAATCTCCTACAACCATTTCCACATCATATCTTGGAATTTCATTAAATACTTTTTCCATATGTTCATAATATTCTTTTTTTTCTTCATCACGTTTGTCTTCTGAAGAGCAATGCACATTAATAATGCTTAGCTTTCTATATTTACATCGTACTCTTAGTTTACGCGTTCTGCTTGACACTGGAGTAAATTCTCTGATTTCTTCTTTTAGTTTCTTAGTCACCAGGAATCCCGTTGCGAATTTTCTATTATCTATTATCTCACTAACGCTATTTTTTTTGATTTGTTTCCTGGACCGCCATTATGCTTCTTTTATATTTCTCCATAACTTGCTTCTCACATCTCACGTCGCTATATATATTTCAACTTTTTTTTCTACATTCCCATTTTCAGTGCCCTGTCCGTTGCTTTGGTCGTCTCGTTTTTGTTCCGTCTTTGTACCTTTTATTTTTAGTTTTTTGGTCCGTACCTCGTCTTTGTTATTCTCCTGAGCTGTTGCTCAAGTGTATCCTCCCCTGGCGATTATTCGTTCACCGTTTGCTTTTTTTCTCTGCTGTTGGCTACTTCCTCTGTACTGCCGTTCTAGATTCAGGTACGGTGTCCTGGGCTCCATATACTTTGTTGTTTATCATCAGCTTGTTATATTTCAGTATTGTCTTGTAGCCGCTTCAACTCGCATTTTTTAGGTGAAGCACCAGCGTTTTTCTTTGTTCTTGCACTTTCTTAGTATACTCAGTTCTTTTGCCATTTTCAGGATTACCATTTTCTTCTGTCTTGTTAATTTTAGTAGTATTGGTCTGACCTCTTTTGGTTTATATCTCCCCATTATTCTTACTCGTAGTCATTCATGTGTTCATTCAGGTCGATATTTACTTCTATTTTTTTAAATACTTTCATCACTTTAAATAAAAGGCTCTTTTCTTAGAACTTTTTCTACTTTTCCTACTTTTCCAGACGCCCTATCAGCTGGTAGAAAACTGTGGCCATGAACAGGAAAGACTATCATAATTTTATTTATGCGAATTTTTGTTTTGGCCACCACAGCCGTCACAAAACAGTTTTAGTGTTATTATGTCTGGTGCTAGTTCTAGAGTGGTTAGATAATGGAAAAGTGCAGAAACTATTTCTGTGCAACCTCTTCCCGCTTGATCTTCCATTCGCGAGTAAAAATTTGAATTGCGAGAATCTACAGGTACTTTCTCAAACGTATAATAACTAAGTTGTCGTAAGTAAAAACCTAACAGAATCTAAGCCTACACTTCTATCCGCTCTATCGGGCCCTATCTAAATGGGAACATATTTTTTTGCTGATATTTACTGCTTATGGCTAAGTAATTCATATGTAGTAGCTAACCTTCATTAACTTAGCTATTGATCTGTGGACGGGGATGGCATCAAACCTATAGAAAAACACTAATGTAGTACTTATCAACTTTCGCTTGAACATGATTTAACCTCATGTAAACGAATATGGGACTTAATAAGTTTTGCTCAAATACTTATACATAAATTCTGTATTGTGGACATACTATAAACTTCTGTTTGCAATGTTGAGGTTTTGTAAGATTTCTAGAAGGGACTTATCAACTTTAGCTTGCAATATACTGCAGCAATAAATGAGTTTTATCAAGACGATTCACATGCCAGGTCTAACTCGTAAATCGCAAAAATTGACTTATCACCTTTTGCACGAATGGTCTTCAATCATCAATAAATAAACTTTTGGGCTTCTCCGTCCTTAGCGTCTCTCGGATCTATCGAGCCATTTAGATCTCTCGAACCGTCAGGTCTTTTGGATTTCTCGACCCTTCGGGTCTCTTGGGTCTTTTAGACTTCTCGGCCCTTCGGGTCTCTTGTGCCTATAGGGCTGTTTAGATCTTTTAGGCCTGTCAGGCCATACGGGTCTGTCAGGCTTTTTGAATTCTCAGATCGTTCGGACCATCGAGCCTTTAGAACTTCTCGACCCTTCGGGTCTCTCGGGTCTATAGGGCTGTTTAGATCTCTCGGGCCTGTCAGGCCATACGGGTCTCTGGGGCTTTTACACTTCTCAGATCGTTCGGACCATCGAGCCTTTTGGACTTCTCGACCCTTCGGGTCTCTCGGGCCTTCCGGACTTCTCGACCCTTCGGGTCTCTCAAGCCTTCGGGCTATTTAGACCTCTCGTACCTGTCAAGCCCTACGGGTCTGTCGGGCTTTTTGCATTTCCCGAATCTACCGGATGGTTTGAACCGTCGGAACTTTTAGACTTCTCGGCCTTTCGAGTCTATCTATCTGGCCACACGAGTCTGTCGGACTGTTAGAGCCTGTCGAGCCTTTTGGGCTTCTCGGTCCTTTGAGCTTCCCTGTCAAGGCGTCCGGGCCTGTTGGGCCGATCAAGAAGTTACCGGATTTTTTTCGGGGCGCGTCAACTTTGTACTCAATCGGGCCGGGCCTGGAAATTTCGGCCCGTGCAGGGCTAGAGTTTTACTTGATTTATATCAAATGACTTATGTAAATCAGGACTATTCTGAGCAAACGCATTCAAACAGTTAAGATTTATCGTCAGAAACTCATTCGTATTTAACAATTTTAATATCATGTCAACTTTATACACTTCTCATTTGGAATACGGTGCCATAATCTGGAATCCTATTTACTAATTGCACAAACTAACTGTTGAAAAAGTACAAAAAAGATTCTTAACGTATTGTCACTATAAACTGAAGCTTAATCTCGAATCTAACGATTATTAATTAATTCATATTCTTCTCTTTCTAAATTAGTATAGATAGTTCAGATTTTTTAGAACAGATTAATTTTAAAATACCTGATACTCGAACTCGTTAACAATGTACTTTTACTTACAAATGTAAAAGGCTTAGATTTAGAACCAGACATTAGCAATCCTTTAAGGGTCGTTGAATCAACTTTCGCATGTAAATAGAATGTGGTTCGTGATCGACTATTTGTACTTCATCAGTCATCAGTGACTGATTCTCTATGGTAGTTCAAAGATTGCAAATCGAAGTTTCAGAATTTTGATTTGATTTGAAATAGAAACGAGAGGATGAAGACCAAAGGTCACACTTTTCTAGAATTGTCTCCATGCAGAGTCTCCATTTAGAACTCGGTACTATCAAAGTACAAATATTTGAAATTCTTTGCTATCAGATATGCTGACAGTCTTCAACTAACAGGAAGGTGTCACTATTCACAAATAAACAAAGCCGATTTCGCCTGATTTGAAAACAATTTATGAGTTGTCCGTTCTTATTAATTCGTGTCACTGATATAACAACACAATCTCTCATTTTGATGTTCAAGATCTTAAAATGTTCTCTTAGATTTTGCTTTATTTTCAACCAAATATGTAAATTCTTGTCGATCTAGACAAACACTGTAAGTTGTAAATCAAATCTAGGAAGCGATGTGAGTTTTCATCATGTCATTAAATGTCTGGAAATTCTGAAAAAAGGTCGAGAATTTAGAGAAAACGCTGGAAATCCACTCTTGAACACTCGTAGACACTAAAAAACCAACATACAATAAATTATCAGTTGGAAATTACCGCATGCCATACGAAATGTAGAAAAGATATTTTCATTCAAATTTAAATAAGGCAATGAAAATCAGTAGAACCTTATCAGAGTTTGCTCCAAACGACTAATTATTTTGTTTTGCCAAATTCTTTTTCTAATTTGGCCAAATTAACACAAAATTAAAATCACCTTCAACGCTTGAAATATTCGGAAATAAAATCTCCTTCTTATGCACTCTGCACATGATAGAGGGCATTTAAAGGACGTTACTACTTTGAAAAAGAAAACAAACCTACATCATTAATTCGCTATAAATAGAACTTGATTGAAATTAACTTCATAATTTAATTTTCAACAGTAATTAATCAATCATTGCAACTTGATTATTTAACTTATGTGGGTAATGATTATGAATTTGCTTTAGAGCGTGTTATTATTAAGTTGCTCTAGTAACATTTCGGCATGTCTTTTTTCATTAAATTTATATTATAGTGGAAGTACCACGCCCGTGTAGCAAAAAGCTTTATACATACACGAACATTAATGACATACATTTGTAGATTTTGTTAAATTTATATTTACTACACACACATTTTTGTTGGGAAATGCATTAGAGCGTGGTTCCCGAAATAATTAGAAATTCTTGCTTATTTTAACATACATATGTATAAATATATTACTACATAATTAATTGAACAATAAATTAGCTGTTTCCTCCGTTTTTATGTGGCTAATACTAAATAACAGATGATTTGATGAAAATTAATGATTGTTTCTTGCAGATGTCCAATCTTTAGACGTAAAAGAAGTATTTACCAAAATACTATAACTCATATATATAAGATTTGTCATTTTTTCATTCTTCTTGTTCTTGGGAACGTAGAAGGTTACTAATTAAACCTTGAAATATAAATAATATTAAATTCTAATCATCTTTGCTTTTGAGTAAGTGCTTGTGATAAAATACTCAATGACATCAATTTAATTTGTCCAATAATTCATCTCAATGACATGTCGATAATAATTTGAATTCGAAGAATATTTCTTTTCCTCGTTGAGAATTTGATTTTCCCCCATCTAGATAAAACCAGAAACTGTGATGAAGATAATAATAATAGCGGAGTAACCATAAAACCTGGGAAATCAATATTTCTGCCAAACAACCGACAGCTCTTTTTGTTTGCGTTAACATCAATCATGTCCAGCCGGGAATAATTTGCTTCACACTCAAGGTTTTCTTTGTATCTCTTGAAAGATATAAAAGAACAACAAACAGGGATTGAAGAAATTTAATTTTATTAATTAGTCTATCATTATTTTTATGTAAGTCTATGAATGAAACTTGATGAGCTGAAACATTTTAACATTCCAAAAAAAGTGACGCAAAAAGTTCATACATATTTAGGCTACTTATAGTAGTAGAGTCCTTGAAACACATCCATCCGTGTTACGTAATAAATGTTTATACACAAAGCCTGATGGCGACAACCTTGGTTTCCGCTATTTTACTATTTGATTATTCATTTACCGACAAAACCGAAAGGACAATTTGTCATTAGCATAAATAAATACGTTTCTAGTATTCGAACATACAAAAACAATATTTCCAAAGAAGGAAAAAACGTCATGAATATTTTAGATGTAGTGGGTGTAAAATAATAATGAAGTATCTGTAGGACAATAATAATTATACAAAGATTTTCTTTTGTGTAAATTAGAGAAAGAGAAACTGTATGACTGAAGAAGACCCTAAAGTAATAAATATCAAGGCTTGATATTTTTATATTAAGGCCGTTAGATTTTGGAATAGATGTGTGGTAACGTTCTATGACGTCAATTGATTCTAAATATTTAACACAACAAAGCGAATATATAAACGAATTTTGTAGTTTATTTACAAGAAATCTAAAAATTCATTTTATTAAAAGATACCAAGGATTAGGAAACAAACAAATCAAAATATAGTTATAGGTCTAATTATATGATGTTCTAAGGCAAGATTTTATGAATTATAAATCTCGATGGAATTAATTCAATTTATTTTGTTTCTTGAAAGAAGAAAAATTAGAAAACCTCAAGAGATTGTGCTGAATTATTGTGGGCGTTCATTAACTACAATCGGTTCATAACATTAAATTTCAATAACATCTTACAAGAAGAATTCTGCAATGTATGTTTTAACCCGACGATGACTAACTGAACATGTAATGAGATTTCTCAAAGTAATATCCAGTACAGTGTGATTTTTAAATGGCGTCCAGAAAAAACTACTTTTCATAGAAATGTTATCTATATTTACATCAATCTGCTGTCATCTACTTATAAGGTCAAGTTAGCCTATAGTCAATCTTGTTTTTAATGAAGTCTAGGCTACTTGAGAAACATTACTGTTAAAGTGGTTGCCTAGCATTTCAAAATGATATAATTTCTCCCTTTTGTCTGAGTCTTCTGGAACTGTTCTGTAGAACATGCCGTCAGAGGACTCTATCTGTTACCCTTGTTTCTCGTTTTGCCCGTTCTGAATTTGCCTTTCGTGTGCTACTTTTTGAATATATTGGACTATGCTTGTCCAATATTCTTTACTCTTAAGCATCTCCTATACCGTGTTCGTTCTGTTGTCCATCTAATACATTCGAAAAATGTGTGCTCTGCTATGTCATTTTCTGGGCAGTACATACATTTAGCGGAGTCTTCTTTTTTTAAGCCTTTCTAGGTAAACCACAAAGCAGCCATGCCCAATGAGGAATTATGTGATGTAATATTGTACATATCTTCTGTTTCTGTTTATCCACGGCTTTATATCTTTTTCCATTTACTGTTACCGGTATTGATCTTGCCATTTGTTGATGGTGGTTTACACTTATTTTTTGCATCCGCATTTTCTTTACCATCGTATGTCCTGTATTGCATGTTTTCATATTTTCTATTGTTTGATGTTTTGTACCACACCGGTGCGGCATACATGATCGTAGATTATAGAATCCTGCACGAACCAAGATTTTCAGGTCTGGTTTGGCCCGGCCCGCCTGGGAACAAACTTGACCCTGTAACTTCTTGAGCGGCCCGGCAGGTCCGAACAACCTGAGAGTTCTGAACGGCTATAGAAATCCAAAAGGTTCGACGGCCCGAACGATCCAACAGGTGCGAGAAGTCCGAACCCTCAACAGATCTGTATGGATTGACAGGCCCGAGAGGTCCGATAAGCTCGAAAGTCCCGACAGGTCCAAGAAATCCAAACGGCCTGATAGAGAGACCAGAAAGACCCGAAAGCCGAGAATTCCAAAAGGGCCGAGAAGTCCGAAAGGCCCGACGGCCAGAACAGTCCAAAGGCCCGATAGACCACCATGGCTCAACAAGCCCGAGAGGTCCGACAAACAAAAGAGGTCCGAATGTCCGAGAAATCCAAACGACCCGACAGACCCGAAAGATCCGAAGGGCCTAGAAGTCTAGAAGGGCCGAGAAGTCCAAAAGGACATACATGCCCGATGGCCAGAACGGTCCAAACGCCCGACAGTCCAGTATGGCTCAACAGGCTCGAGAGGTCCGACGAACCTGAGAAGGCCAAATGTACCGAGAAATCTAAAAGGTTCGACAGGTCCAAGAAGCCTGAATGACTCAACAGGGCCGACGTGACCGAACAGACCTTTTTGAGGTGGGCCACTAACATTCGCCATCAATTTGCTTAGATTCGAAAACATTCTCCCGGCTTTAGATGCAACCTGCTTTATATGTTCTTCAAAAGTCAAGCCTCTATCAAGTACGGCTCGAGATACTTTACTTGCTTCTTCGGTCTAATTATCTCATTATTTTATTTTAAATTGGTTCCAGTCTTCTTTTCTGTGTGTTTTTGAGACTTCCATTTCCAGTTTATTTTTCTGCATCCATACCATTTCCTTTCAGCACCACTTCTCATGCATCTGCTACTAATATTGTTATTAATAGGCCGTCTGCATAGTAAATTAACTCCACCGCTTCCGGCCCCTGGACTTTCATTACGTCATCCTATAAGATGTTTCATAGTGTAGGCCTCAATACAGAGCCTTGCACGACTCCGCCCATTATTGCTTTGTATATATTGGAGTCGATTTTTATCGTCCTCCTTGAGACATAATCTCTAATTATATTTATAAATAATATATTTGGAGATGTTTCTGTTTCCTAACTTTGTTACGATTTGATTTTCGACATCCACCAGTACCAAGACACGCCATTTCGGGTCCGTTCTGTTTCCAACTTCTTTCTTACCTTCTTCTAATGAATGGTGTCAACTGTGGATTTCTTTTTTTGGAAGGCGCATTGTTTTTGTCTCTTATTCTTCAGTTCTTCCTGTAGTCTGGCATTTATGATGCTTTCTTATGTATACCTTTCCTAACTCGTCAATTGGTCTGTATTTTGGTTCCTCTTTTGACTTCTTTTTTAGTTTCTGCAGTAAACTGGGCTTTGACGTGTCACAAGGATTTGGGCCGCTACATGCTTTTGTGAACTTATTATTATTTCTTTTGTCGCTTCGGGTAGAATTCCATCTGGCTTCTACCACTTTTTCTTTCTGAAGAGGTCCGTATTCTTGGTCGCGTTGACGCGCTAGTGGTTACTCTTCTTCTTGTGTTGTTAGAAATAACTCTTTGAATATTTTGAGTTTATCTTTGAGCACCAAATTTGTACGCGTGCCCGAAGGCATTTTGCTCAAGCTTTCTGCATAATTCTTCTCACTGCTTCTTTTTGTTATTTAGTATTTCTTAGCGTAGTGATCTTCTTTCCTGCTGGTATAGCCGTATTTAGTTTTGTTCGTTAAGATTCTCTTTTGCAGATTAACTTTGGTTCTTTTCTTACCTATTTCTGACGTCCACCAATATGATTTATTTTCTCTGTTCTTTCTTATATTGTCTCTGCGTGACTTTTCTAATGGTTTTTTCATGCATTCAATGACTGTCTTCAAATCTTCTTTGAAGTTATTTTTTTGCAGGCCTTCCCTGATACACTTCACATCGCCTCTTTATTGAACTGGTTGCATTTGTCGCATGCGGCTCTCTTTACGCTGTTCTCTAGATTAAAGATAGTATACCTGTGATCACGTAAAGTCTCTTCTTCTTCTATCACTTTCTAGAAGTTTATTTTTGGCACGCAAACCGCAGATCTATGTACGAACTTCCGTTATGCCTCTTTCCATCGTTTAGCATCATTAGAATATTTGTATTTATACAGTTCAGTACTTCGTTACTTGCAAAAGCGAAGGATCTCAGATGTTAATGATATCTGGAAGACTGATAGTGCCTGTTCTGTTAGTGTAGTAAACAAAACAGTGTTTGGAGACAAAGTTGTAGTTGTTTAAATAGTTGACTTCTTCAAAACACCTTGACTGACTTCAATACTTTAAGGCTCAAGTGAAGGCTATCAGTTATATCTAGAATGATTTTTTATTGCTTTTTTCAATGATTCTTCATTGTTCTAGGTTGACTAACATCTAATCGTCTAATTATTCTGTTTATGGATAAAATAGTTTGTAAGGAGTTTTTTATATATTGCATGACTCTTATTATTTATTTTGACCCTTTATTTCATCATTATTCTTTTTCTATTTGTTATTATTCTTTTTCTATTTGTTGTTATTCTTTTTCTATCTGTTATGATTCCTTTTCTGTTTGTCATTATTCTTTTTCTATTTGTTATTATTAGTTTTCTTTTTTTTCTTCCAGTTGTCGACAAATTTATCATTATAGCTAAGATGTATGGCGGTGCAACAGCACTGCATAAAATGCATGTTATTATCCAGAAACAATTCTAAATCTACAATCAATTTAATGATGAAGATTACTCTTGTGTTGTTTTCATAACATGCGTCGTTTTCGAGTAAAATTAGGTAAATTCTGTTTAAAAAACATAAAAGGAACGTGTGTTAATAGATTGTTGCTAGATCTTGCACCATTCAATATCTCTGCTCATAATGAAAGTGTCAACAACTGAAATTCACATAACAGTAGATGTAGACAATTTTATTTTAATATTGCACGTTGTCTCAGAGATATTAGAAAAGCAAAAAATGATAAATTCAGTTTTGATATTTAAGACGGAAAACCTCCATTTCAGTTTATTATCTTTTAGTAAGAAATTTCTATGACGGACTCATGATAAATAAAGATAGCATTCTCCATAGCAACATGGTGGTACTTATGGATAACAACTTTAAGAGACTCGTTCAATTAAAATTCAAGTCTGGAGTGCGTAATTACTAATTAGAAATCCACCATTTGTTTTTCATTTTCATTTTAATATTTTCACTCAAGTAACTCTAATTCAATTTAATTTTTATTAAGCATTACACTTATGTAACATTCCAACTTCAGAGTGTTGCTTTTCAATATTTAACAACTGTTTTACATTATATTTATAATGTACAATCATTTATGTTTATCTATTACACGATCATCATTAAAGAACCGCATCAAAATAATGTGTTGGATAACACAATTTCAGGTGCTTACACAATTTCAGGGTTTCCAAATATTACTAACAATACACTTTTTTTTAGATCCATATATAAAATGACCCTGTTTTCAACAAATATATTATTAAGCCACAAGGTTGAGCTATTTTTGACACAAAATAAAATGGAAAAATCCTAAGAAATAAATAAATAGAATTTTGAGAAACGACTTTTGAATAAATTAAAATTGCTAATTTAAATTGGTTTTTTCAGAAAGATGAATCCTCCAGCAGTATTTGGACCAAACAAGCAAACTTTAACCTGCCCTTACTGCCATCATGAAGTAACCACCGTCGTCAAAGCAGAATCTGCTACCAAAACTCATATTATAGCAGTTCTCTTATGTTTAGTGGGGTAAGTTTATTTTTGATTAATTAATCCTTTTTGTAATGCAACTGTATTTTCCAGATGCTGTTGTATCCCATACTGCATTGCCTCTTGCAAGAATAGGAACCACTACTGCCCTAGTTGTAATGCATTTTTAGGATCCTATGTGAATTAAAGCTTTTCATGTTTCTGATTTATTTCACCTTTACATCACCATAAATACAACAAAATTTTTATCTGTTATCATTTGGCTTCTGTCATATGCTTACATCACCAGATTAAAATAGTTAGAATTTACAATTATTTCTTATACGTAAATAAAATGTATATCTTTAAGCTTGTTGTTTATCTATAGAAGTGTATATTATTCTTTTTATTTTTTGATAACTACATATCAACTTACCAACAAATCTTGTCAATATTCACTGTTCATTTAGTAATATTAAATTGTTGTAGTATAATGTAGCAGTGAATATTAACTTTATTACTTAATATTTAAAAATAGTATCTATCAGAAATAGACAATATACATAACATTCATGATAAAGAAAAGCATTTTCCTTTTATAATTTTTATTTTTCAATTTTTTTCTTATTATATAATTACAAATAGAATACTTTGTAAACTGTATGCTTGAATTCAATGTGAATCTCATAATAATGCTTAAATACAATGTGTTCAAATATGTGTGCTAAGAAATTTATGGAAATATATCTTTTATGTATGAAGAGTGTATTATTCCATAACACAAATAAAAATGTTCTCAAATATCGTCAGATATTTTCAAAACAAGTTAAATTTAACTAGATTGAGCCTAGTCAGCTATGGCACAAAAATTCTTATGACATGTTACTGTTTAACCTCTTGATTTATAGGTCAAGATATTTAACCCTGAGTTCATTTATCTTGATAATGTTAAACACAAATGGTCAAGTTTAATTTGAAGAAATTACCTGGATAATTTCATAAATGTCATTATTCCATTTATGAGTTTAATATTAGTTTGATAAGTAGAATAAATCGTAGGTAAGAACAAAATTACAAATACAAACACGTCAGAAAATCTGCATAATACGTGTACTATTAAAAGAAATTAAATTACATAATAGAAGAGTGTTGTTAACGACGTTATTATAAAATTGCTGCAATCACTTTATTTTACTATTTAATTACAATGTAATTTCTTAAAAAAAAACGTGTTTTTATTTTTGTTGTGATAAAATCGAGATAAAATTTGTAATAATACTAAGTGTGGATATCTTTATTAATTCATACCAATCTTAAAACGTAAAAAGGACGTGTATCTATACGTTTTTAATAAAGACCAAATCAAAATTAGTATCTTTAGATACTAAAATTGACAAATCTGTAATACAAAACTAAACACCTCTGTAGTGTATGCAACACACACTACACATCTGCTTATGCGTTGTCTATAGTTTGATGAGAAAGTTTTAAGAATCTGTAATTTTTTAGCAATCTGAGGTTCTATAATGTTTTTTATTGCTGTAAATATGTCTTCATTTACAGAAATAATATGACCTACGTATTTTATTTCTTTTAATTTAAAATTATATTTGTTTCTGTTAACATTTTCTTTCTTTAGCTCTTGCTAATACCCTATATAATATTTCCTAATGTCCTTTTTCATCTTTTGCATAAATTACTATATCATTTATGTATATTTTAATACCTTTAAAAACTTCTACAAAAATTCTATGGAAAGTTTTAGGTGTAACTGACACCCCAAAAGCTAATCTTTTAAAACAGAATCTCTCAAATGGAGTAATATGCATTAAAGCTGCTTTCAGAAGCTCAATTTTCCAAAAACCTTTATCCAGCATCCAAAATGCTCAAGAAATCAAGTACTGGCAAATTATAATGGTCCCTATAAGTGCTATATGTAAAGGTTCATTCAAATTATTGGGATCTAACCGGTTTTTTCACAATGACAATAGGATGAACAAATTCAGTTGGTTCAGTTATTGCTCTAATTATATCTTTAATCATTTTATTTAACTTTGACTCTAGCTGACACATTAATTGAAAAAGTACTTTTACAACAAATAGAAATTGATGGTTCGTAATTATTTTTCAATTTAAAATCACAAGGTATAGTTTTTATTTTACCAATTCCAACAAATAGGCCATTGTAATTATTAAAAGCCTACATTTTTGTATGGAAACTAGCATTTAATTTCATTAACAGAACTACTTCTGTTTGATTAATTTCAGTTTTTCTATAGTTTCTATACCTAATAGTGGCACTGTATTATTATTGGTTTTTTAGAATTACCTACAAATGCTATCATTAAATTACAGGAGCCAATGACATGCAATTTGTCACCTCCATAATTAGTTACATTTAAATCTTTTATCTGGTTTAACTTATGTTGTAAACCTAACTGTTTAAATAAATATTCAGCTGTGAGTCAGTATCTAATTTCATGAAAATTATTTTATTGCAATACAAGATTTTTTACTTTTTGACACCAATTTCTGTTTATTACTGGGACTGAATCAATTTCTATTGTATTTCATTCATAATTATTAATTACATTATTTACACTATCTACACTATTTACACCATTTTTGCATTATACAGTATAAATAAATTAAGTCAAGACAACTAAGTAGGCAACCCATTTTGCAATTTGCACATGTATGCATTTTGTTGCTCTCAAGTCTCACAGTACATACTTCGTAATCAGAATGCATTCTGGCAATCATCGGATACCGGCAAACGCAGGATGGGCTCTGATGGCATTAGTCTACTTCGTTTAACAGCGCCCCAAAGAAGCGAATGGACAGAGCTAAGTGGGTAGGTAACCCATTCTACAACATACCGTTACTTTTAAGCAATTCAAGCCAAGGTAGGTTCTCTGCAGGGCGCCTCTTGCTTCACTGAATCTTTACCTAAGCGGCATCCGAAATTGTTATTTAGACGCGAAAGCCAAACATTTGTATGCAAATTTTTTCGGACAAAATTTCCTCTGCGCAAACTCGTGACAGTCAGCGTAGTTAGCAATTAGTTTAAGAGTTATGTTGGAACAAACCTATAAATACATGTAGCACAATATTTTATTATACAATTCATAATCCAGGGAAAACGCCTATCCTTGCCCATAGGAGAGACGCCCATGAATACAGTTAAGACTTAAGTTAATAATTATTGAATTGGTCTAAAAGGTTGCGTGGATTAGAACATTTTTTAATTAACACTAACCTTTAGATTTTGTCAATTAACTTCCAGAAAGTTTTAGTGAAGAAGGCATTAATTTCGAGAATAAATCGGAATAGAATAGTAGTAGTAGTATACATAGCAAAGTTCTTCAGTAATTTGTCTATTCTTTTCGTGATCTAACACATTCCCTGCTTTGCATGGAATACTTTTAATGAAATGATTCGGTATTTTTAGAGGATAGCTCATTTCAGGCTACTTTTGTTTTATTTTGAAATTGAGCTGGAATATCAGGAGGGTAGGGTACTTTGAAACTGAGATAAACCTGGCGCGGTCCGCAAAAAACCCGGCAACTTCTTGATCGGCCCAAACAAACCAACAGACTCTAGAGGTCCGAAAAGCCTGACAGGAATGAACGGCTGATTGACTCAACGTAAGCCTGATAAGATTTTCAAACCGAGGCCCAACTTGACCTAAACGCGGGTTTTGAGCCGGATCACACAAAAGCTCGACAAAGAAAGCTCCTCCTCTTCAGTTTAGCATGAAAATAATGCATGTCCGGATCAGTACGAAAATTACTCCCGTTTGAATCTTATACGACAATTTTCCAATGCGGTCCAGTGCAATCCGCTTCGAATAACTACAAAAATAACGGCCCAAAAAGCTCAATTGACCAGATAAGCTTGACAGGTCAAACAAGCCTGAGAGGAACGAACGGCCTGACAGACGCAAATGACCCGACAGGCCCGAGTAGCCTGACGGTCCCGAGCAGCCTAACAGGCCCCAACAGCGGCCCTACAGGTCAGATGTAAGCCCGAAAAGCCCGATAATGTTTTAAACTAAGACCCGGCCCATACAGACCTCTAGGGTACATTATTTAGTCTTAGACCTGACATGTCCCAGACATATTTTCTAATATTTTCTTCGGATACAAAAGCACTTGCCTTACTGGTCTTCTCTACAACTGATGGATGCCTTCTAAAAAATGCCTAACAAATAAAATTACTAAATCATTGAAATTCATAATTTGCACCTACCTTGAACCAGCTTTCACCTGGTCTGTTACTCTTAAATCTATTGAGACAAGAATTTTCCATTAGGAATTTTTGGACACTATTACACATTTCTTCTTTTGTTCTGGGAAATCCCCGCTTGGTAAGTTCCTCTATCCTAAAAAAATATTAAATCAAAATTTACCTAAAATTGGTAGGTTTTTAGAAAACTTACTTTACTAACTCTAGCTCCTCTTGAGCAGTAAGTGTAGGTGAAGGACCACATGTTTCTTTATGGATGGAATTTTTAAATTTGAAGTCTAACGTAGACTTTGGTATCCTATATCTTTTTGGTGCTGCCCGTAATGACAGTTTACCGCTTTTCACATCATTTATAGCAAAATTAATAGATTGAACATCAACATTTCTTTGGCATGATTTCAGACAACTGAACCAATAATATAGTTGTTGGATGATTCCTTATTTAGCTATTAAACATGTGTGCAGTAACTACCTACATTGTTAGCAGGTTTAAATCAAATATTGGACATAGTGTTCAACAACTAGAAAATATCAAGAACTATCCAAGCCGGATAAAAGAGAAGGGTTGGGGTAAGGCCGACAACCTACCCCGTGAAAAGTCTCGGAACAGAACTGACCCTAACACGACGAACTCGGCAAGAAACAAAACGATGAATAATGGAAACAAGACAACAAAAAAAGCCTTGAAGAAAGCAACATGGAAGAAAGATAATACATTAAGAATGTATGGAACATAATGTATGGAACAAAAAAGAACAAGAACTAATTCCAAAACTAGAATACCATAAAATAGATGTCCATGCCATAAGCGAAACAAAAAAGAAGGGCAAAGAAAATTGTAAAATACGAAGATACATACTCAAGAAACTTAGAAGACATCAGCTACGTGAACCAACGAATACTAAAAATAATGCTTGACACAGGGAAAGGAAAGATACATATGATCAGTATATAGGCACCTGATGCCAGCAAACCAAGAGACGAAACAGACAATTTTTACGAACCACTCCAGAACACAATAGATAGCATACCCAAACAACACTAATAATGGACGAGTTCAATGCAAGAATAGGCACTAAAACAATAAATGGAATAAAACAACGATTCAACAAAGAAGAAAAATGAAAATGAAAAAGCAATGGTTGTCTTCTGCACACAAAACGAATGAAGAATAAGCAATACATTCTTCAAGCATAAAATACAACAAAAAATAACATGGACTAACTCCAGGGGACAAACAGTAATCACTGATTATATAGTGACTAATAGAGCAGGGCACCCCTCACAGATGGCAGACGCAAGAGGCTTAACATCCGCAAACTTAGAATCAGATCACTTGGCAAAATGAGGTTAACACTACAACGGGAAAAAGCGGCTTTAACTACACACATCGAAAGATTGAACATCGAATTACTTTGAGACGAATCAACAACGGAACTTTACAAAAACAGGCTAAGAGACAAAATCCACCACCGAGGGATAGAGAGGGAGGAGGATGTTGAGGAAAGCTGGAACAAAATAAAAACAACACCGAAGAAGCAGCAAGAGGCTCTAGGAACCAGGAAAGTCAGCAATGCAAGCAGAACAAAATATAAAGCATGGTATAACCCAAGAGTGAAAGAAATAACAAAAGAAAAATGCAATCATCAAACATCAAACACACAAAAGACCGCAATAACTACCTCACGAGATAGAACATGATCTATGGAACGCAAAAAACGATATAGGGAATACTAAGACGATGCAAAAAAGAGACCAAAGACAGGAACAATAACTAAAGAAAAATGGACAACATGCTTCCAGAAAATGTACGCTGAAGAAAGAACAACGGAATATGAAACCGAGACCGAGAAACAGGAGCGAGAAGAAAAAGATACATCCGACCGAATGAATGAAAACTTGCTGCAGATTGCCATTAGCAAACTAAGAAACCGAAAAGCCGTCGGCCCAGATAAGCTACCTAACGAATTGATAAAATACTGGAGGAGGAACTAGCAGAACAATTTTCAGCGCTCTTCCAAAAAATAATGACGATCGGGAGCATCCCCCTGATTGGAAAGAAAACATCACGATACCCAAAATTATGAAAGGTGACTCTGCTGTACCATGAATCACGCACCACCATCAGAAGAAAAGCAGGGCTTTCGAAAGAACCGTTCGACGACAGACGCTATCTTCATCCCAAGGCAATTAGTGGAAAAGGCAATAGAATACTCAAAACCAGCTTATTTGTGCTTCGTAGGTAGACCTCACAAAAGCATTTGACAAAGTCACATTAAAATATGCCCTACGTATAATGAAAAACCAAGAAATACTAAATAAAATTGCAAAAATAATTCAAGAACTAACACAAGCACTTACATATCTGTCAACAAACGCCTTACGAGAAAACTACCAATATTAACAGGCATACGACAAGGGGACTCCTTAAGCCCTGTGCTATTTAATTTAATAATGGTTCAGATTACTGAGGAAGTAGAAAAAGTGGGACAAGGCTATCCATTGAACAATAGAAACGTAAAAATCCTATGCTATGCAGATGATGCAGTACTAGCGTCTGATAACAAGAATGACTTACAAAGACTGGTGTATACCTTTCATCTAGCCAGCCAAAATTATAACATTAAATTCTCTACTAAGATAAAACAAAATCAATGGTCATAGCTAAAGAGGCGGTTCGATGCAAATTAGTGATTGAGGATAAACCAATTGAGCAAGTAACGTCCTTTGATTACTTGGAAATAAAGAGGTTGAAACACAAACGAATCAAGCAAGCAACAATAGCAGGTTGCATATAGAGCTTCATATGGAAACTGAAACAAAGTCACCCATTTATAAAACATGCATACGCCGAATAATGACTTACACAGCTGAGACCAGGGCGGATAATACCAAAACAAAATCTACACTACGCAGAACTGAAATAAAGATACTGAGGAGATTAACGGGAAACACGTTACTTGATAGAAGACAAAACACAGAGGTCAGAGACGAATGTAATGTACAGGATATTGTAAAGTGGGTGAGACAGCGTAGAAGGAACTGGAACGAACACATATTCAGAATGATTAACGACAGAATAGCAAAAGTTACTCGCGACGGCACACCACAAACACGAAGACCAATTGGAAGACCCCGTAAGAGGTGGAAAAAGTCGTCGATTTCAACATTGAATGAGGACGCAGAAGTTGGTTTCTGTCTCTAGTTCAAAGAGCACGTACCTTGGGCGAACTGCAGTCACGACAAAGACGTGAGGGAGGCCCTCGAGCAAACAGGCATGCTATTTATGATGAAATTATGGATTTAATTGAAGATGATACCACTTTAAGCACGCAGCAAATTGCTTGGGAAGTCAGTACCTCACAATCCACTGTTACTGTACTTGTAACACATGTAGCGTGTAACAAGTTCTAGCACCAACGGACTATGAACACCGCGTCCAATTTTGTGAATGGCTCTTGGAACAGAATCGAAGTAATGACAATTTTCCGATGAATGTATTGACTTGTGATAAATCCACCTTCGCAAGGAACGGAATTATGAACTTTCACAATATGTACTACTGGGATGTAAAAAGCCTTCACATCATACACAGATCCAATTATTATCAGCAGAGATTTTTAATCATTCTTTTTGCTGGAATTGTAAATGACATGCTAATAGGCCCATTTATGTTGCCCAACAGAATCACTGTGAGAGTGTATTTAAATTTTCTGCAAAACGACCTTTCAGAGCTGCTAGGAGATGTTTCATTAGATGTCCGTAGGCGTATGTGGTTCCTACATGACGGTGCTCCCGTACGACAACATCTAAATACCGTTTTAAATCCGGTAGATTTTTATTTTAGTTTTTTGGTTTATCAAGAACAGATTGGTACTCAAGAACAACTGTTGCAGAAAATATAGAACGCTGCAGATAGCATTCGGCCAATCTTGGATTCGACGTGCTAAACTGTGTTCAAGCTGGAGGCTGTAATTTTGAACGATTATTATAATTATTATTCCTTCTTTAACATTTCTTCAATTTTATTAAACATAATTTACATTTGTCACAATCACACATTTTTACAAAAAATATATTGTCCAAGCTTTATCAATTAAAACTTGAATTTCTAAACTACTAAGGGAAAATTAGGGTTAATTATATAGAAAAAGAAACTAGTCTAATTGGATATCTTCAAATTTGAATTCAAGCTACATAAAATCAATGTTTATAGGAAGTTTTTGTTTAGAGTGACTTGTAGAATCACCCCCTGAAATATCGTATAGTTTACTTTTATAATTAAACTAAATATATCACAATAAATCGCACAATTTCCTCAAAAACAAAAAAAAATAATAAAATAACCCTTTAAGTTAGATAACTTTAGATTAAATGTCTAGAGCGCCATCTACCAGTTGATAATAACGCAATGTGTTCTTTCCAGATTTACAGCACAGACCGCACTCGAACTGTTCCTTTATGTTATCCTTGATGACTAATCGTGTCTAATAGATGGCGCGACCAGAAAATAAATTTCAAATTTCCGTTAAACTCGATAAATTCTGTCCTTGATCTACTTCCTATTTATCATGTTTCACGGTTATTGCGTGAAAGATTAAAAAGAATAATAGTGTTCGACGTAGTAACTCTTTAATGAAGTTTAAGCTTTAAACATTTAAAGTGAAAATATTTGCTCGTTGGCAACGGACTTTATAATAAAATACAAACCGCACACAATGTCATGCGCGTAATCGATTAAATAACCCCTTTATATATATACTTACTATATTCACTAGATCATACAGAAAAACCAAACAAAGAATTTCTGTCGTTTCACTTTTCCACGGTATATAACGAAATTATTTTCCTCTAGCATTCTTAATAGTGAGAACTTTCCCAAAATATATAAGCGTTGGAGGGAATACAAGAGATCTCTAGCTGAACGAGGTCGACGCATCTTGACGTGAATTCTTTGTTATAGGTTTTCGAAAGGAAGAACCTAGGCTCTCCACGTGTCGAGGAAGTAGGTCACGGCATTGCATCATAGCACAGCGGAACATCGACAGCGGCGCAATAAATCGGCCCACTACTCTTTCAAATCGAAACCCAGCTTTGGAAATGATTTTTTAATTCGTCAGAAGCACTGCTGAATTGTTTAAAACATCACGAAAGTTCCCCCCTTGTTTTCAGTGAATTCGCGTCATATAAATTTCAGTATAATCCGGATAAAAGGAGAAAAAATGTTTACGGGAATGATTCATAATCGTAAAGAAATCAGTTTATCTACTTAAACTATTGGTAAAGCAAGCCAAATTCTGTACGCAATAATAATAAGAGGTATAATTAAAAGTTAGTCAATCGATTAAAACAGCAAATAAGAAATTAATGATTAATGAAATATAAAGTTGTTAACCCTTTGGCAAACGATAAGGAATATCATTTCCGGTTGTACACGTGATTATAAAATTAACGGAAACGCTTATTATATAAAATGTGCTATAAAACTAGAACAAATTAATTTTATTAACATACCAATGTGCCAAAACAAAGCTGAATTTTTTCTGAAAAAAAATTATTGTTCAGTTTTAATGTGTTTTCTAATAAAAAGCTTTATGCTCTTATTTTTATGAATGGGCACAATATAAAATTTATTGAAAGTGGTTTAATTCTCATTGGGTTTTTCCAAAGTAATGTTCTTACTGTATTATGCTACTTCAAAGTAAAAGTAGAAATTATTTAGAAAGGATTAATAGAATAGTAAATTCAATATGTCAGTCCTGATTTCTTGAAAGTGTATTTGCATGCAATGGAATCGTTTCGTTTGAAATCCTTTAATTCAATGAAAGTAGTAGCGGCTACTACAGGAAACGTAATGAGACAGTGTCCCTTTCAAAATTGCAACCCTGCTTTTTACTTTACGTTTCATACTTAAACTGTAAGAGTATAATCTCAAGACAAGTTGAACATACTCGTATCAATATAATCTGTTCTATTTTATCAGCATCACAATAACAATAAATAAATAACAAATAACTTTGCTTTGCTCACGGGCGTTAATTGTATTTACTCCATGTTTTTTTATAAAGCAAATAAGACAAACTGTACAATGATACTTGGGGGACGCTTACACCTAATAGAACTTTCTGATCCATCATAGAGTCGGGATTAGCGAAACCTTTTTATCATTGTATAGCACAATGGAGAATATCCCATATAAATTTTTGAAAGTCATAATGGAATAGATTAGTCATTGAATGATCTTCAAAAGGTATTGTTTAGATTAAAGGAACATATTTGGCCTTCTCGTGCAAAATAAGTAATAGCAAACCTTAAGAATCCAAACGGAACTGGCCACCTTCAGTCCTGTCACCGCCGCTTTGCGTCTCCTAATTTTGCTACTGGCAACGTTGCCAAATCAAGATGAGGTTATTTCCAAAAACAAAAAAGTAATCAACAAAATGTGCGAAAAATCTTTGTCTATTGTTTCGCAAAAATGAAGACTGTAGTAAACAGATTCAGTCCTAATGTCATTTTTACAGATTTCTCACGTTATAGACTCAAAATTATTACCCTATCAATCAAATTAAATGGCAATCAAATCGTTGGTGCAATCAGCCTTAAAAGTGGAAAACAGCAACATATTTCTGCTCGACTGCAGGTTTTGTTACTATCAAACAATGTGTAGAAATATCAGATATTGACATTAAGGTTTAATTTTTTTATCGTAATCTGTGTTTTCGTGAAACAATTGCTTAACATCTTTGTTTTGGAAATAACGCCATCGATACTTATATTTTCGAAATCGTCTAGAAGAGCAGTTTTCAAAAATGTAACATAATACACAAGTATCCCAGTAAAAAACAGAACCTTCCAGTTGTCACCACATAACGACTTCCAAAAGTCGCTGACACTTCCAAATCTGGCATCAATCGTACGATTAAAATTATCACCATCGCAAAAACAACCCTGATGGCTAAACAATGATTTTAGTAAGAGTTTAAAAAAGAGACGTTTAGTGGAAATGAATAAAAATGGTGAATTTTCAACAAACAAACACACACGATCGACTTGGCATAAAAGCCTCTTTCGTATTTTTGAATTGTAGAATTGAATGACTCAAAACCTCTCAAATTCAGCAGCCTATGGTAAGGTCGTGTATCATATCAAACACAGGATGCCATTGCTCGTATTGAATTCTTCAACAGAAATTAAGCGTTTTTTGAATTTTCAACATTTGGCTTAAGCGCTGCAGGTTTTTTGGCTGCCTGGTTTGCCGGCTGCCTGGCTTCAACGCTGCAGGCTTGTTGGTTGCCTAGCTTAAGCCCTGCTGACTTTG
>VTPC01090299.1:116813-128391 GCA_011009095.1 Ignelater luminosus
CTGCAGGCTTGCCAGCTGCCTGGCTTGAGCTTTTGAGCTTGAGCGCTAAACATTTGCTGGTTGCCTGGCTTGAGTGCTGCTGGCTTTGGTTTGAGTGCTGCAGGTTTCCTGGTCGCTTGGCTTGAGCCCTGTTGGCTTTGGTTTGAGTGCTGCAGGCTTGCTGGCTGTTCCTGATCGGGCTTCTACTTAAAAAAGCTAGTCGTCACTACGGCTCGGGTTACGTCTTCGCACGAGTCAATTTTGACAGCCCTTGGTAGAGCTTCGATCTGCATTAACCTACTTAACAACGGTAAATATCACTACTGCTCAGGTTACGCCCTCGCACGGGCCACCTTCTACAGCCCCTGGTTAGGTTTCGCCCTATTTACCTACTTAACAGAGCTAATTATCACCATTGCTCAAACCACATTCTCGCACGGGCTAGCTTTGTTGTTCCTAGTCGGGCTCCTGTTTAAACGAGTTAGTTGTTACTACGGCTCGGGTTACGCCCTCGCACGGGCCACCTTACACAGACCGTAGTGGCGCTTCGATGTGCATTAACCTACTTAACAGAGCTAAATATCACTACTGCTCAGGTTACGTCCTCGCACGGGCCACCTTCTACAGCCCCTGGTTAGGTTTCGCCCTATTTACCTACTTAACAGAGCTAATTATCACCATTGCTCGAACTACGTTCTCGCATGGGCTAGCTTAGTTGTCCCTAGTCGGGTTCCAACTTAAACGAATTAGTTGTTACTACAGCTCGGGCTACCTTAGACAGACCGTGGTGGAGCTTCAATCTGCATTCACCTGCTTGACAGCGCTAAATGTCACTACTGCTCGGACAACGGCCTTGTACAGGCCAGCTTCGTTCCCCTGGTAGAGCTTTGCCCTCCATTAACCTACTTAACAGAGCAAACTGTCACTATTACTCGGACTACGCCCTCGCACGAACCGCTTTCATTGCACCTGCTGGAGCTTCGTCCTCCATTAACCGACTTAACTGAACTAAATGTCACTACTCATCAAACTACTCCTCGCCACGGTCACCTTCGTTGCCACTAGTAGAGCTTCGCTCTCCATCAACCTACTTAACAGAGCAAAATGTCACTATTGCCCGGACTACCCCACCTTCGTCCCTGGTAGGGCTCCTACTTAGAAAAGCTAGTTGTTACTGTACTGTACTTCGATCTGTATTAACCTACTTAACAGAGCTAAATGTCACTATTACCCAGGTTACACCCTCACACGGGCGACCTTCGGCATCCTCTGGTTGGACTTCGCCCTCCATTAACTTACCTGACTGTTACTGCTGCTTGGACTAAGCCTTCGCACAGGTCACAGTCGTTGCTTCTGGTGGAGCTTCGCTCTCCATCTATCTACATAACAGCGCTAAATGTCACTGCTGCTTGGACTATGTCCTCGCACAGACCACCTTTGTTGCCCTGGTGAAGCTTTGCCTTACATTAACCTACTTAGCAGAGCTAAATGTCCTTACTGCTTCCTGCGTCTTCGGACAGGTCACCTTCGTTGTCCTTGGTTGGGCCCCTACTTAAAAAAGGTAGTTGTCACTACTGCTCAGGTGACGCCCTTGCTCGGGCGACTTTCGGCAGCCCCTGGTTCGGCTTCGCCCTTCAATAACCTTGATGATCACTACTGATCTGGCTACGCCTTCGTACGGGCCACCTTTGTTGTTCCTGGTCAGGTTTCATCCTCGATTAACCTATTTTACAGAGCTAAATGTAACTATTGAGAAGATTACCTGTAGTTGTTAGAAAGCGCTAGATATTATTTGGACACGATAAGTTGTTGTCAAGATATCTTTAAAATTTTTCTCAGTTTATCTTATTTTGAATTAACCGGGGTAAAGAGGGCACTTTGTCAGGAATAGAGTCAAAAGTTATTAGTACCTGTAAATGGCCTAAATTCAGTTCCGAAAGGATAACTTGACTAGCAGGTAGTGTAAGGTTTTTCGACATCTAGGCCCATAGCCAGACCAACTTAATAGAAGTGGTGCTAGCAGATTTTGAGATGGTTTGTGTCCTACCCCAACGGCTATAAACGCTGATAGGAATGTAGTATAGTTCTAGAAGTAACTGCTACACTTGGATGGGGGGGGACGTCTACGTTTGCATGCTAGATGGAGTAGCTAGTAGCTTTGTTATACAAAGTGGAGAGTGTCTGATGAGGAAAGTTGTTCAGATCGCAGAAAAACGTTGGGAATCTACTCTAAACATTCCTACTCACTAAATAACCAACAGATTATTAGTTCGAAATTACGAATTAGGTCATTGCTATTACTAATAGATAAAAGTTTTTTTATAAACTTCTAAGAATGGGAGTTTAATGAAAATTTTTTCAGAATTTTTAGCGAAGGCAGTACATACTTTGAGATACATATATTTCGATGTATTTCTTCAATCGCTTTCTTTTTAACGTTGTTTACCTTTCTTTGTGGAGCTGTACAGGGCTGAATTCATCTTATGGTGGTAGAAGTACCCTAAAACTGTCTTACAAAACTCTGAATAAACATCGATCAGATGTTTGTCTTATAACAACACTGTAGACAATTGCAAGTTCCTTTAAGTTTCTATAGAACAGAGACAGAGAATGACAGAACTGAAGTAAGTAAAACTCTGTTTCTTTGTCTTTACAATTATGCCATTCAGAACCTAGAAGAATCTCTAGATTGTCGACCGAAAATATAAATCTAACATCAAGGTCAAATCTACGAAAAATTCTGTCTTATTAACCTAATTATATTTACATTTGCATGAAGTTCGTTTCCAGATTAACTTTTAGTATCTGAAGACATACTACAGTCCAGTTCGATGTAATTTTCTTTAGATCTCAAGTGAGATTTTTGTTACAAGCTTGAATATAAATACAGTCACAAAATGTCTTGTGGGGGGTGAAAACGTACGACTTTTCTGTTTGTAACGTTATCAGCATAAATAGTACACTCACATTTAATCGATTTAAAATGTCGTTAAGAAAACCAAATTAAATACTTCAATGCACAGAATAAATTTAATGTTATGCCCAACTAACTTTGTCCCATTTTCATGTTGGAATTAATGTATCGCGCTACATCTTGTGTATATTTAATAAACCGGCGTATACACCCTCAATCCAAGATACGCATTCTATTAAGATCCGAATACTAAAAGAGCTGTTCGCTTCAAGATAAGCGGTATTACCTTTTTAAACAGCATCTAGTATTCTAAACTTGTACGGTGTACACAGAAGGAAAACCTAGAAATAGCTGCTTTGGAATAAGTATTTACCTCTTTAATCAGAAATTATCTCTTTTAATTATTTCTGTTTGTGTTCGTTGCAGTAATGTGAATTTTTAAAAGATAATAGAGAAATCTGAAAATCTTTTCTCCCCCAGCTATTACGTAGTAGTTAGATTGAATTGTGCGAAACATATTAAAGATTCATTCAAGTCGTTTTTAACCAAAGAGGGGGGAAAACTTTTAGGCCCGTTTAACGGGATTTTATTGTGTGTTACATTTCTTTTTTTCAACACCTTGAAATTATAGATAAAATACTGGTGGGGGGTGAAACTTCGTATCACAAGTCTTAAAGAATATTATTGATGCGTCCATCAATCTAAACTACAGGATCAGGTTACGACGATCTTCTACTGTAAAAGCCAAGCTTACATCTTGAGCAAACAACTTCTTTGAAACAATAGACTTTTGTTTGCTCCAGTTTCTTTACTATTTATTAACTTCTATTTAATTCACCAAATTTGTCTCTTCTTCAATCTATCAATTAATCTCTTCAACTCTTTCTCACTATATTGCATCATAATGATATAAGCCGTGAATCTAACTTTTTATCGCAAAAAGCATGATCAAGTCACCAGAAGTCCAAGAGTTCTTCGCCGCCATCTTCGAAAGCTGTCTTCGCTGCGGCCACTTCCCGACCTCCTGAAAAACCGCCCGCGTGGTCGTGATCTCCAAACCCAATAAGAACCACCATGCTCCCTCTTCCTATCGCCCCATCGCTCCGCTCAACGTCTTAAGCAAGGTGTTCGAGGGAATCCTCGCCGATAGGCCCACGTATGACATTCTTCCCCCGACTTAGTACAGCTGTTGCCCCGCCATGTCCATCCAGGATCCACTTCTTAAAGCTCCAAACGGATGCCAGCGCATGCTCGCGACCTTCCTGAACATAGAACACGCTTTCAAAAAATTTCAGCATGAAGGGCTTCTTTGAAAGCCCCCGCCGCCGGAATCCCCTCTCAGTACGTATACCCCCGGGTATGAGTTGGTCGACAACTCTCCCGCGTATACATTTCGAGTGCTGGCATTCCGCAAGGATCCATTCTATCTGTTCAACCTTTTCTGCCACGGCATCCCACGACCTCAGAACGCATTGGTGCAATTCGTTGACGACACCACTCTTTGAGCAACATCATCCTCTTCTGACGCCGCTTCTAGGAATCTGACGTCTAGAATCCTGGCTCCAGCGGTGGAGTATCAGATTAAACCCCAACAAGATCCAAGTGATCCTTTTTAAACACCCAAACCTGTACACAAAACCGAACCTCTTGGACAACAACGTGCACCTCGAACTGTGAGGCAGCCTTCTCCGGCTGTCTCCAACCACCGTATAGTTGGGCATCACGTTTTCGAAGACCCTTGTTTGAATCGAGGAAACCAAGAGATGCGCACCCTCATCCACATATACCAAACATTCATACGCCCCGTCCTGGACTATCATTAAAAATTTTAATGTGACTCCCAACAGACCAGGGGAGGGCCGGATTGCAGGCACCCCAGCCCAATCAGCTTGGACCGGGCGTAGGGCCGGCTCCCACACTCAGCGTAGCCAGTTTACCTTGAGGGGGGAGACAGATGGTAACCAAACCCAATCCTTAACAGATACTGAACTTGAGGCTTCTCAGACCTATTACTCTACTCCTTTAGGAAAGTCCTTTCCTAGCCGTCGCCGCTTGCTTGCAACTTTCTCATCCTGACCCTTCTCAATCCTCTAACAACGCGAACTGTGAGGCTGGAGGTGTTGTAGTTCTGAAAAAAACAGTTTTACCCAACAACTATACATCGAAATCCCTTCTCCCTTCAGAAATACTCGCCGTTTCCCACAACCTTCGTAACAACAATTATTCCAACCTTGTTCACCACCACCAAGTTCGATCTTTAACTGCAACCAACTATATCGCCGTCGCCAGTTCGACAACGTTTAACATCACCAGAGTCTCCAAGAATCGCCACGACGCGGACTCCACCACTGAACTAGAAATCCTTCAGGGCCATCCAAGCACACCACCTTGCAATACCGTACGAAATCAGTTACTCGAGGTAGGACCGACAGCATACAGTCCCCTGAGATGTCCGGCAAGAATTTCTGAGCATCGAAGGCAGAGGGTGCACTGGGCAAAAGGCTACGAGAAAATACGGCTTGAAACGATATATTGTAGACAAATGAGTCGCGATTTTGTCTCAAAAACGTGAAAGGGTATATCGTGATGCAGGACATCGCACGTTACAGTATTAAATAACCTGAGTTTGACATGCGAATTTGATAAATTACTTGTGAACTTAGTAATAAATACGTGGAGAATAAACAATTATTGATTGTAGAAATTCCAACAGACCTCGCCAAAGCTGTAGAGCTGACAAAAACAATGCCATTGTCACAACTTCGTACATCAAAGCTGTCGTCTTCGTTAGCCACAAGCCAAGAAATGGTGGGTGCTATTTATAGTAAACAAAACTCAAGAAAATTTAATGAAAATAGAGGAAGATGCCTTAGAAGATCGTTCAATAATTATAATACAAGAGGTAGGCCGAAAAGCAAGTCAAGAAGATTCAGTCTAGGTCCAGTACGAGAACCTTGTTCAAGATATAGTCAGATTCACAAACATAAGTGTCTTGCAGCTCAGGTAACCTGTTCATATTCTACAGAGATCAGACATTTTAACTGGCGAATCAGACTGGCTTGTATGGAAAAGAAAGATTAGAGACTTATTAGATTATCTTGAAAGGGCCTTAGATGTTATCGATGGTAAACTAGAAAAGCCATATAGTTTGGCAGCAACACTACGAAATCAGAGGCCTCGAAGCTAGACCTTTATCGTAATGCCAACAGCTATGCCAAATCCAAGATAACAATGTTTACGAAAATATAATGGATCAAGAGACAGCACATGAGCTCTGTAAAACCTTGAAAGCCTTTAAGATCTGCTCTGATTTTTTCAAGTTTAGCTGGTCACAGAAAGATGATGTGTCAACTCACATAGTCAAGCTAAAGAGCTTCTGGAATGAAATAAACAACGGACTCGAAGAGAAGAAAGAGAATCCGCTGCCTGACCTAATGATAGTTTGTAAGGTTTTGAGTATCTTACCAAATAGTTTCAGAACCTTTCAGTCCAGTTGGATGATGCTCACAGAAAACAACAAAAAGACTTTTGACAAGCTAGAGATTCAACTGTGTACATTTAAGAGAAGCTTTTTAAAGGTCAGTGAGACCAACTTACGCTTTCGAGGTGAGACCTACCAAGCAAAAACAAGGTAAGCCAAAGAAGTCTAAATCTAAGAAAGGGGACTCCTGTAATTACTATAAAGAGGTAGGACACTGCCCGAAGTGGGTTGCTGATGGAAATCCCAAAAAGTCCTAGACTGCAGCAGTTGTGAGTGCCACGCTTCCGTCAGTAGAAGTAGAGGCTTTTGCAGCTGATGTAGACGCAGCTTCGTGGTGGATCAACAATGGTGCAACTAAACATGTGACCAACTGTACAGATTATTTTAAAGAGTTTCTTAAGTTTGATAGTTCTTGTAGTGTTAAAGCAGCAGAAACAGAAGTTTTATCAGCAGGGACAATTTTAGCAAAATCAGGAATTGATGGCCAAAACTTCTTTAGAGATTCCTGGGTTATCTAAGAATTTGTTTTCAGTGCTTGATGCACACGATAAGAATCCTGACAGTATATTCAGTTCAACTGCTACAGATTGCTGTTTTTTGAATAATGATAAGGTAGTACTGCAAAGAAAACTTTCAAACGGTGAATCACTATACAACAGAAATTCAGCCAAGAAAGCCTAAACAAATGCTAGAGATCAATGTTGCTGATGTATTTCAATACAGTTGTATCACGAGAGATGGGGTTACCAAGACCACATCACATAAAGGCCAAGCTACAAGAGGAAATAGGAATAAATGTGCTGCTGGAGAAGCATTTATGTGAGCCATGCATCTACGGAAAAGCACACAGGGTACTTTTTGGGTACAGGGAGAAGGCAAGTAAGCCAGGAGAACTGGTGGACCTTTTGATGCGTCTTTCCAAAAGAAAAAAAGGTATGTGGCAATTGTCAAGGATAACTTTACTAAATTTAGTGGCTGTTCTCTCTCGAAAAAGAAAGCTTCTTCTAAGAGACTTCCTTCAGCGTGCCAAAGTAATGGAACACACTGTAAAAGAGTTTTTAAGCGATAACGGAGGCAAGCTAGATAATAAAGAAACTAGGGATATGTTACAGGCAGAACGTATTATACAGAGACTGATAGCGCTATACACACCGGAACAGAATGGCGGCAGCGAAAGAGAATTTAGAACTTGCATTGAGATTTTGGCGCTGCCACATATATTTTAAATAGAACTGGAAAATCGTCTGTAGAAAGTGCAAGCCCCTACAAGCTGTGGATAGGCAAGAAGTCTAGAATTAATCATTTACGCATTATTGGGTTTGCCTATTATGCTCACATTCCAGAACAGAGACGCAGGAAGATGGACAAGAAAGCCATTAAGAGTTACCCAGTTGGTTACGACGCGACCGCAAGGCAGGATACAAAATTTGCATAAAAGAAAAAAATAGGGCAGTTCTCTGCAAAGACGTCACATTCAACGAAAAGCCAGGTCAGTGTGAGGAACGTGTAAAATCACCAATAAGCAAAAAAGCAAAGTGAGGAAGAAACAAGCCAGGTTTATTCAAAAACAGAAGAAATCATAGAGTCAGAAGAAGAATTTTCAGACTGTGAAAAACCTGAAGAAGATGGAGAAGAATCTCTTCAGACGCTCTCCAAAAACTTTAGAGACAGCTCAAATCTGAAGAAGCCAGAAAGGTATAAAAACTTCATAATGTTAAATGAACGCGTAATGACTGAGACAGACACTCCAGATTCATACGAAGAGGCAGTCAATGGGAAAAAGAAGAAGAGAAAAAATGATACGTGGGAGTTGGTCACTTTACCAAGAGGAGCTACAGCCATTCCATGCAAGTGTGTTTATAGAGTAAAGACCCATCCAGACGGTCGAATTGACAAGTATTAAGCCAGACTTGTAATAAAAGGTTTCAGCCAGCGACAAGAAGTTGATTACTTTCAGACATTCAGCCTAGTGTTGCAAAACTGATCACAATTCGCTCAATGCTCAGTATTGCTGCAAAAGAAAATATGTATTTACTTCAATTTAACGTCTCAAGTGCATTTTTATATAGTGATTTAGAGGAAACTGTCTATATGCAGCAACCCGAGGGATATAAAGATAATTCTGAGAGGGTGTGTAGGCTGAAGTACAGTCTTTACGAGTTAAAGCAAGCCTCTAGATGTTGGTCCAAACGCTTCAGCACATTCCTTTAGCAGGCCGGTTTTGAGATTAGCCATGCTTGTATATTAGGCAGACAGGAAACGCAAAGATAATAGTAGTACTTTACGTTAATGACGGGCTAGTAGTGTCCACTAAGCTTATGAAAGAGTTAGAACGAGAATTTAAAATCACAGCAAAACCAACATCTTATTTCCTTGGAGTGGAAATTGAACGCTTAGACAACGGATCAATAAAAATAAGTCAGCAGGCCTACGCCAGAAAAATTTTAGATCGATTTGGCTTTGAAGCCTGTAAGCTGGTTTCAACCCCAGTGACTAAAGAGACCACAGAAGAAAGCAAGGAAGTGGGAACCAACTTTTCTTACCGCCAAGCATTTGGTACACTTTCAGTGTGTTTTCTCTCGAGATCTCTGGACTGCCCGAGTTTGGAAGAAGTCAGTTGACTGAAAAGAGTTTTAAGATACATCGCAGGGTGACCTAGGGACCAGATGGAAACAGTATTTTTGAGTGTTTCAGCAATGCAGACTTTAGAGGTTGTAACAAGACTGGCAGGTCTACATCGGGGATAGTAGTGATCTATGGGACCTCTTCTGCCAATCCATTGGTGAGGAAATCTATCGCGTAGAAACTGTCGAACGAGCGAGGGGTTGCTATTTAAGATTTAAAGGTTTTGAGCATTTTACCATACTTTAAAAAAAAATTAGAGCCCATTGAAAGTTTTCAAATAGACACCCTGTATGTTTACATTTTTTTTAAAGAAGAAGGGAAAGTCCGTAATTAGACTAAATAGTACAGCAAATCGCAACTACATCAGGGTATATAAAATTCTGAAATGTAACAAATTTCTTCTGTCCGATACAATTCTAAAAATATAGTTATAGGTCACTAATGTAACAGCAAAAAGGCCAACTGTTTTATATCTCAACGTCAAAAGAAAAAAATTACATACTTTCCGATACATCGCGCAAAACAATTTCCACAAAAGGAAACTAAAAACAAATTGCTCCGCATTAGATCAGCTGGAATTATTAGAGCGTACAAATTCGACTGATTCTATTTTAAAAAGAAATAACCAAAAAAAAAGTTATCATTTACTAATCGGATAATGTGCTTTCAGAAAATCAATATTTTCCTGGAAAAGGGGGGAAATTCTATAAAACCGTTACGCTGCCAAAATGTTTTATGTCGCGGGGCGAGGACGAAACCAACATCTGCAGATCCGTGTCCTCGTGTTTGTTGTTTTTTCCGGCGGAAAATCTGCAGTGCATCACTAGCAAAAGCAACATAAATAAATTCCTTCCCATCGCACACCACCGCACACCAGTGGTAGTAGCTGTTGTTTTTGTCTAACAGCACATAGTATGAGGAACGTGAGAGAACGAATCAATAGGCCGATCCAGTTGGCGTCGGACGCAACCATTGCGGGCGCCTGGATGCCTCAAGCATTGATCGACCTACTGACCTATTTTCCAGCTATTTATAGAAGTCTTGCTTATTCGTGTGGGCTGAATAAACAATAAAATGGTTTTAATTCGCAAATATAGGGTCAGCTATATTCATAACAATAAATAAGTGTGCTGTCATTTTAAACGAGCTAGAATGACACTCGACGAAGCTCATGTAATAATAATAACAATAATGGTCGATAACATTTAAAGTTGTTTGAAAATATGAAAGTTGTCTACGGAAATACATGCTTTTGTTTGATGTTGAAGCTTTGTAGTAAACAGAAACAACCGCAACAAACGAATTCTTTGATGATGCAAAGTTCTAGTTCATGAGAACTGTTTTATAAATAAAATTAAGACAACTTTATTGATCGATAACATTTTAAAATTATTTTTAGAGCTCCTCCCATTAAAAGTGAACAACCCTTCATGTTTTCTCAACCTTTCATTTCAGCAAAACCAACCATTAAAATTTTTACCTGCTTAATATTATCAGAGCCAACATCAGAGGGTTAGGGGAATAGGTAGTTACCTGCGGCTATTAAAATGGAAGGGAAGAGATAAACCAACCGAAGTCGTTATTATTTTGGTTATTACTTTTCATAATTAATTATTGTGAAGCCTTATATTATCGAAATTTGTTGTCTTGGACAATTTTTAAATTTTTTGCAAAATTGGAAGTCTAGAATAACTAGGTGTGTGACTATTCTTTGTTCGCCAAGGCTAAAAAATCAATTCTTGTTATTTATTGATATTAGATTACGTCAGAGGTAATAAATGTGTCATTTCTGTAAAGATTTTTTAACAATTTTAAATGCACTTGCAGCCAATTCATTAGAATTCGGATAATAAAATTCTTGAACTTTCGAAGAAAGTACCCAATGCTTTGGGTCACTTCCAGTATTAATTGGTTAATTGATCCAATTCTAGACAGAGGGTGAGTCCTTTTCGATGTTTAGTTTAGGGACTTTATTTAAAAACAAACTTCAAATACTCAATTACAGGACTTCCACAAGCTCAGTTTTATCAGTTTTTCTCATTTTTTAAAAATTACTCACTATAAGTTGCTGTTTTAAAAATTTTATCACTATTTCAACTATTTTAGATGCGAGTTTTTAATTATCTGTATGAATAAACTCTCTCTCTGGGGTCCTGGAGAAAGATTAGGAGGAAGAAGACAAAGGGGAACAAATCAGAAGAATAACAAAAACAGCACGAACAGAAAAAAACTAAAAAGAAATAACACACGGGCGAAACTACAACGACAAAGGTTATGAACAAGGATAATGAACAAGAATTAAATTTAACAAACCAAAACAAATACATGCAAACAAACAAAAGAAATTTAAATAAACAAAAAGAAAAATAGCAACATGGAATATTAAAACATTTCTACGAACGGTAAAAATGGAAGAGACAGCAAGAGAACTACACGAGTACTACATAGACATAGCAGGGATACAAAAAAACACGATGGAAGGAAACGGGAGAAATAACGAAAGACAGATACACGCTTCTATACAGCGGGGGAGAAAAGACAGGAAACAAGGGGATAGGATTCAATATAAAAAGAAATTT